>PISX010003093.1:0-145005 GCA_004024625.1 Mellivora capensis
TTAAAAAAAAAAAAAAAAAAAAAAAAAAAAAAAAAAAAAAAAAAAAAAAAACAAAAAAAAAAAAACAAAGTAAAAAGAAATAATTATTACCTTAAGGAAGAACCTCTTGTCAGTTCTTGCGGGATTGTATGAAGCGAGGTATGCAGCAATTAGAATAAACTTAGAGTAATAGGGAAGCTCCACATGAGTATATGCCGAGAGACCTACATAACAAAAATCTTTCATGAAGGCATTTGGTATGCTACCACTAAGATTTTAAGTATCTCTTATCTTTTCCCACTGATCTTTTGACTTCGATATGGTGTCCTCTGGTAAAAATGACCCACTCCCTGAGTTTAAAACGCCATTATAATGGGTGTGAACATTACTATTAATCACACTATTAATACTAAGTGGTGAACATTACTATTAATCACATGCTTGCTCACTCTATTATTTTTGGTTACATCCTCCTATTCTGAGGTTTAAATCCTACCCATCCTTCCCTTCAAAGCCATACTTTCCATTAAACTTCCCTGCTGCTCTCCTATCATACCAAAATAAAAAATCTATCCCTACCTTGTGAATTTCACTTATGACCTTGTATTAAGTAACTTTATACCTTGTATTAACAGTGAGTTGTATATATATTTCTTACCAAGCTATAATATTTGCTGATACAAACACATCTGGGTTTTGTTTTTTATCCCTATGGAAATAACTAAATGAATGGATAAATAAAACAAAGGAGCTGGTCAAATACCATTGATTTTTACAGGAAAGCAAGGAATCTGATATTTACTAAATATCTAGCATAGACAACGTGCTAGGTGCCACCTTATTACTGAGGCATCTCCAAATCCTTGCCATAACTTAAAGTTAGACATTCTTTTTATTTTAGATGAGGACATTGAATTGGACTCAAGGTCATAGAGTTAGGCAATAGTGAAGACCAGTTATTGCAGATTTTCTAAGGCTAGCATCTATTTTTTTCCACTGGAACACACAACTGAAAATCACTTGTACAGCAACTAGGGCATTTAGAAACCAAAACAGACAAAAGAGAATTGCAACACCACTTAATTTTATACCATTTTCTCCAACCACTAGCCAGTGATCTACTTTTTCCAATAAGAATATTTAAGACACTTGCTCAATTTTTTTTTAAAGTCAAGTTGTTCTATTGGGATAAATCCAAAATAATAGTTTCTTTAAATAAAACAAAAGCATGGGGCTCCTGGGAGGCTCAGTGGGTTAAAGCCTCTGCCTTCGGCTCAGGTAATGATCTCAGGGTCCTGGGATCGAGCATTGGCGGGGGGGGGGGGGGCGGCTCTCTGCACAGTGGGGAGCCCGCCTCTCCCTCTCTCTCTGCCTGCCTCTCTGCCTACTTGTGATCTCTGTCAAATAAATAAATAAAATCTTAAAACAAACAAACAAACAAAAACAAAGCACAAAGCTTTTTAAACATAACCAACAAAAATGCATCCCCCAAACTGGATTAACATAAAACTCAAGAAATACATATATACTGAGATAAAATTGTGTCACAGAACTGAACAAAAGCATTTAAAGAAATTAAACTGCTTGATTTTTACATGACATAATTCAACATTTAGAAAATAGAAAACTGGTATTAGAGAATTATTTCCTCTCATAAATTGGGAGTTTCACTTAAGAGAAAATCATTAATTAAAATAGCATCATAGTTTCTAAATTCTTTTCCATAATACTGTTTACTGACTGATGTTATCTTTAGTATTAATTTCAGTATCTTGATTATTAGTAATCAATTAAAGAAATGTCTCTGGTAACTGTCTCAATACTTCCTCTGATACCTTTAAGTTGTGCTGGATCTATGTCATCTTTCTGTAACTTTTCCCACTGTGAACTGAAAGAAAATAGAAGAGCAATAATGGTTTGAAAATATATGAAATCAGTATACTGTACTTAAAGAGTCCTAGAAAAAGTAATTTTTTGGCTTAAGAAAATAATCAATTTCCTTATAAATAAAACAACACAGACATGCAATGTACACGTTTGTGCCTCAATGAAATCATTGAGGGAATATTAAAACAACACAAACTTACATATCAATATCCAGATGTTAATTTTTTAATCTCTTTTCCTGATCATTATTTTAAAGTTATCAAAAAGTACCAATAAATAACATCACCGATCCTTCAGTTAAAACTCCCAATGCTCCAGTTAGCATATTAAATGCAATTGTTATACAATATTTCTAACTCCATAACAATCACTCTTTAAAAAAAAAAAAGATTTTATCTATCTGAGAGAGAGAGAGCTCAAATGGAGGAGAAGAGCAGAGGAAGAGGGAGAGGCGAGCTCCCCGCTGAAGAGGGAACCCACAGGGGGCTCAATCCCAGCACCCTGGGATCATGACCTGAGCCAAAAGGTTAATGCTTAACCAACTGAGCCACCCAGGTGCCCCTACATAACAATCTCTTAAAATAAGTACCATTACATCAGAAAATTGAGGCCCACAGGTTAAGCTGCCCAAGGACAACAGGCCAGAGCTAAAACCTGAATCCTTACAGAATGCCATTTCATTTCCACTGCCCCTCTCTGATCTTACCTGCAATTAAAACTACTAAACACCCACAAATATTATTAAGAATATGGAGCCATGATATGACAAAATTCATTAGGAAACACACTACAGTGTAAGGAGAAAGACTGCCCCAAAAGACGTTTTAGCTGTATGACCTTGAATAAATCAATAACCTTCTCACCAAAAAACAAGGCAGTTAGATGCAATGATCCATAAGAACCCTCTCAAACTCTTTAACTCAGCTCTTAAAATACCAATTTAAAAATAAATGCCAGACCAGAACTAAATATCCCAAATCAAACTATGTATTTTTTTCAAAACTGCAATCAGCACTGAAAATTATGGAAATAAAGGCATACCTCATTTTATCATGCTTTACTTCACTGTGCTTTGCAGATAGTGCATTTTTTTTTACAAATTGAAGGTCTGTGGCAACCCTGCATCAAGCACATCTATCAGTGCCATTTTTCTTACAGCAACTGCTCACTTCATGTCTCTGTCACATCTGGGTAATTCTCATACTATTTCAAATTTTTTCGTTTTTATTATTTCTTATGGTGATCTGCGACCAAGTGACCTTTGATATTACTATTCTAATTGTTTTGGGGGTCATGAACTGCACCCACAGAGGACGGCAAACTTATCTGCCCCACTGACTGGCCATTCCTCCATCTCTTCCTCTCCTTGGGCCTTCCTATTCCCTGAGACACAATTATATCGAAACTGGGCCAATCAGTAACCCTACAATGGCCTCTGAGTGTTCAAGTGAAAGGAAGAGTTGCATGTCTCTCACTTTAAATCACCAACTAGAGAAGATTAAAGCTAGTGAAGAAGTCCTGTCAAAAGCAGAGATAGACCAGGGGCGCCTGGGTGGCTCAGTGGGTTAAAGCCTCTGCCTTCGGCTCAGGTCATGATCCCAGAGTCCTGGGATTGAGCCCCACATCAGGCTCCTTGCTCAGCGGGGAGCCTGCTTCCCTTCCTCTCTCTCTCTGCCTGCCTCTCTGCCTACTTGTGATCTCTGTCAAATAAATAAAATCTTAAAAAAAAAAAAGCTGAGATAGACCAAAAGCTAGGCCTCTTGCACCAGGCAGCCAAGTTGCAAAAGGAAAGAAAAAGTTCTTCAAGGAAACTGAAAGTGCTACTCCAGCACACACACAAAACAGTAAGAAAGCAAAACAGCCTTGTTGCTGATCTGGAGAACATTTTAGGGGTCTTGGATATGGGATATGGACAGTGATATGGACAGAAGACCAAAACAGCCAAAACACTCCCTTAAGGCAAAGCCTAATCCAGAGCAAGGCCCTAACTCTTCAATTCTATGAAGGCTGGGAGGGGTGAGGAAGCTGTAGAAAAAAGATTTGAAGCTAGCAGAGGTTGGTTCATGAGGTTTAAAGAAAGAAGCCATCTCTATAATATAAAAGTGCAAGGTGAAGCAGAAGGTGCTGATGGAGAAGCTGCAGCAAGTTCTTCCAGAAGATCCAGCTGAGATCATGAATGCAGGCGGCTGCACTGAACAAGAGGTTTTCAGTGTAGGTGAAACAGCTTCCTACTAGAAGAAGATGCCATCTAGGACTTTCATAGCTACAGAGCTGACTCTCTTTTTTTTTTTTTTTTTTCCAGAGCTGACTCTCTTATAAGGGGCTAATGTAGCTGGTGACTTTCAGTTGAAGCTAGTGCTCACTGACCATTCCAAAAATCTCAAGGCCCTTAAGAATGATGCTAAATCTACTTTGCCTATGTTCTATCAATGGGGCAACAAAGCCTGGCTGACAGCGCATGTGTACAACATGGTGTACGGAGTCTTTTAAGCCCACTGTTGAGACCTACTACTCAGAAAAGATTCCTTTCAACATATGACTGCTCACTGACAGTGGACCTGGTCACCCAAGACCTCTGAGGGAGATGGACAAGGAGATTCATGTTGTTCTCAGGCCTGCTAACACAATATCCATTCTGCAGCCTCTTGATCAAGGAGTCACTTCAACTTTATAGTCTTACTATTGAAGAAATACATTTCTCAAGGCTAGAGCTGCCAGAGATGGTAATTCCTCTGATGGATCTGGGCAAAGTCAATTGAAAACCTTCTGGGAAGGATTCAACAGTCCAGATGCCATTAAGGACATTCATGATTCACGGGAAGAAGTCAAAATATCAACACTAACAGGAGTTTAAAAGAAGCTGATTCCAACCCTCAAGAATGACTTTGAGGGATCTGAGATGTCATTGGAAGAAATAACTGCAGAAGGGGTGGAAGAGCAAGAGAACTAGAATTAGAAGTGGAGCCTGAAGACAGAACTGAACTGCGACAATCTCATGACAGAACTTTAATAGATGAGGAACTGCTTCAGATGAACAATGGAAGGGGTTTCCTGAAAGGGAATTTGGTTAAGATGCTAATGAAGATTTTTAAAATGACAACAAAGGATTCAGAATATTATATAAATTTAGTTGTTAAGGGGCACCTGGGTGGCTCAGTGAGCTAAAGCCTCTGCCTTTGGCTCAGGTCATGATCCCAGGGTCCTGGGATCGAGCCCCACATTGGGCTCTCTGCTCGGCAGGGAGCCTGCTTCCTCCTCTCTCTTCCTGCCTCTCTGCCTACTTGTGATCTCTGTCTGTCAAATAAATAAAACCTTTTAAAAAAAATTTAGTTGTTAAGGTGACAAGAGGATTTAAAACTAATGATTCCAATTTTGAAAGTTCTACTGTGGGTAAAACACTATCAAACAGCATTACAAGCTACAGAGAAATCGTTCATGAAAGAAGAGTCAACAGATGCAGCAAATTTCACTGCTGCCTTAAGAAACTGCCACAGCCACCCCAATGCTCAGCAACCACCACCCTGAGCAGTGAACAGGCATCAACATCAAGGCAAGACCCTCTGCTAGCAAAAAAACAAAACAAAACAAAACAAAACAAAAAGACATTGCAACTCACTGAAAGCTCAGATGATGGTTAGCATTTTTTAGCAGTAACATACTTTTTATGAAGGTATATGTACACTGTGCGGTTTTTTAAGATAAACTAATGCACTCTTAACAGATGAGAGTACAGTGTAAACTAACATATATGCACTGGGAAACCAAAAAACTCATTTGACTCACTTTACTGCATTATTATTTTTTTTAATTGCAGTAATCTGGAACAGAATCTGCAGTATCTCCAAGGTATGCCTGTACAGCAGTACGGGAAATTATGACATACTACTAGTAACTTATGTGGAGAGCAGAGCTAGCACAAGCAGCTGATTTTCAAAACAGATCACTTCTTCCACCTTATAATTCAATATTGCTTCACAGATTATACGGCATTTTCACATTCGTTACTTCTTATAAATGCAAATAAAAATAAATTTTTCATTTACATTGCTTTAACCCAGACTTTGAGACAGTTCAAATTGATAAGAGTTTCTTATATAGCAATTACCCATTTAACATTATTTAAACTTGCAAAACAAGGGGATAAAATGACCATCTTTAATGAGAAGAGAGGAGACTAACATTTATGTCTCTTATGAACCCAGTTCTTAAGATATTCCATTTAATATTTATGAACTTATAAGACAGAAATATATCTTTGGTTTTTTTTTTCCTTTTTTACAAATGACAAAACTGAAAGAGAAGTTAACCAACAAAAAGCTTCTACGTGGTAGTACTAGTTTCAACTGAGATCTAACTAAAAAGTCTATCCACCCGCACCTGGGTGGCTCAGTCCTGGTTGAGCATTTCCCTTCAGCTCAGGTCATGGTCCTGGGACTGAGCGGCACATCAGGTTCCCTGCTCAATGGGGAGTCGGCTTCTACCTTTCCCTCTGCCCATCCCCCTGCTTGGGCTCTCTCTCTCTCTCCCTCTCTCTCTTCCTGTATCTCAAATAAATAAATAAAATCTTCTTTTAAAAATGTGGAACCAGGTTTTTTTTTCACTTCTAGAAAATCTTGGATAACAGTTTTATATCTTAATTCAAATCCATTGTTTTCGTTCTTTAGGAACTCCAATTACACATACACTGAATCTTCTTTGCCTATTACATTTATTACATTCTACTTGATTATTTTTACCTCTTTATTAGTTTTGTCCTCTTGTTTTCATTCGTCTCTTCAATATTCTTTATTATATTCTCAATTGAATCTACTCTCCTTTGGATATCTTAAAATTTCATTTTCATCTGAGGAAATTACTTTTGCTTGAATTCCATTCCTGAGTTTGGTCAATTTTGTTTCACATCCTCCCATTTTTCTATTCTGAGTTGCTGAATTTCTGATTTAAAGTATTTTTTCATATTAGAAGATGCTTGTTTAAAATTTAAGTGAGGTTGTTGTATTATATCTTCCTGTGCTTTATTTTGGTGGGAAGGGAAAAATTCTTATCAGTGAAAAATTTTTTATTCATATTTTCTATTTCTTCTTATAATACCTTTTTGTGGATTTTCTATTTATATTCTCTTCATTTTGAAATGCCCAACGTTTGCTTGGATCAGCAAACAGATGATACTATGAATGCAGGGGTGAGAGGGTTTGGGATGGCTTAGTAGAGTTCTTGGTTATAAAATGCCTTCTTCTGTAAGAATGAAGTACATTTTCTTTAAAAACATAGTGCCTTTTTGAGGGGGAGGGATTGGCTTATCTTCCGATTTCGTCATTCTTTTTTTGTTTGATGAGGGGGTACCATGGGTATCTTAATTTCTACCCCTTGTTTTTTTATTGACTACCCACCTTCCCTTCAGGGGATACCCTCAGCTTCCAAATCATCTTTCTGTATTCCCTCAAAAACAATCCTTAAAAAAACAAAACAAAACAAAAAAAATCCTTTTCCAAGACTAACATGATAATTCTTGCCATACATACTCTTAAAACACTTCCTTTTGATTCTTTAGTAGCCAGTGCTCTAACCCTCTGGGTCCCACTTGTTCTCAATGTTTTCCCACTCAGGGCCAGACTCTCATCCAGAGGTGATTTCATCTGTCTTTCATCACAACTAGTGAGCCCATCCTCTTCTTGCAGTCACTGCTTAACATTTTACCTCAGCATGAGCTCAGGAGTTGGCTCCACTGGCTTAGGTTGTTTCACTAATGACACATAAACTGAAGTTTGTAGTCAACTCCATAGCCTCCCAGTTATACTGCAGACAGGGGATATGAGTGATTTTATCTCCTCTCCTTATTGATCTTGTGGAGAAAACTGGTTTTACATGCATGGCCACGACTATCCTATGAGAAACGCTAAGTACTTTATTATGTAAAAATCATTTTAACGAGCATCCAAGTTTTTCTAACTTTAAAAGAGCAGATCACAAGCTTTTCTATTCTGTGACTTCCAAAAATCCTCATCAAATTACTTTTATTATTGAAAAGCAGAATAACAGTATCTTTGTAATGTTTCTATTTATTTAAAAACTATTGAATTTCTCCCTGAATTATAATCTAATCAGTTAATTAAATGAAAAGCAGAGTTAGTAAAGAATAGTAGTTACATATGGACATTGGGGAGGGTATGTGCTATGGTGAGTGCTGTTGAAATGTGTAAGCCTGATGATTCGCAGATCTGTACCCCTGCGGCAAATGATACATGTATGTTAATTAAAAAAACAGTAGTTACAGATTAAGGTATTTATGAGAGAAAAATGATAACACAACCAACCAGAAAGTGAGAAAAGCAGATCATGTTGATGTTTGTAACTGAGGCTTAATCTACCACCTGTAAGGCACTGTTTTATTCACAAATCGTTTTCACACACTTTCTTTAAGTCTTGGAAAGACTGTGAGAGGAGGGAGCTGAGGCCTAGAGGTAGAAAATGGCTGAAATGGAAATCAAAACCCTGTTCTTCTCACTAAATGCCACCACATCTCCTGAGCAGTTTCACTACTATGAAATTCTAAAAGCAGACAAGTGCAGACTTAGGACTTGATTTACACATTGCTTTAATAATCAAGTTTTCATTAAACCTATCCAAATACCTAAACCAAATATAAAAAACAAAGCTAAAGCTGATTTTCCTGTAGCTTTGCAGACCTAAAAAAAGTTAGCAATTGTGAAATAAATGCCTTGCTTCAAACTGTAACATACTGGTTAAAAATTGTCTATCTTTCCCAAAATAAGAAGAAATGATTCAAAACTCATGAGTTTCTTCCTAGTGTGAAGAAGGTAAAGGAAAACATGTAAACTTTAGTAGACAAAATATCTACATTAAAGATAGAAATATTATACACACTAACAGAAAATTACCTTGATATTTCCCTGAGATAAACAGTCTGCATGGCTCTCTTCAAATGAGGTTCAATATTTCTCCAGAGTTTGCGAGTATCACGTTCATTTGCTACCCCAAAAGGGAGAAAATTTAAAAAATTCAGATCTTACAGAAATTGTTTCAAAACAAGTATTAATAAGTAAAATTACACAATTACCTTCTCCTTTAACCACAGGTTCACAATATTTAGGAAAATTAAGTACTGCCTGTAAATAAAGGGAAAAAAAAGAGAGAAAGCACTTATTTACCACAAATAGGAATTATTTTCCAAGTACAATGTTAATTAGAATGTAGGTAATTTTACTTCAATATAATTACTCAGGTAAAATATTATAGCTTATTACAATAATAAAACAACAAATATAAAAAATGATAGTAAAACAACATACAAAATACTCCTGAATTGGCTAAATTCTGCCTAATAGCCTCTAGATATAAAGTAATGGAGCAAAGCATAATTTGTAATTTTAGTTTATAATTCTGTCATAAAGGACCATAAAACACACAATACCACTAAATTTAACCTGTTACTTTCCAAGGTCTGAACATTCTCACAAATCAAACATTATCTCATTCAGTACAATTCAAAATTATGAGATTGGCACCACCACCTGAGACTACTGTAAATGCAAGTTCCTGGCACTATGCCAGGCACACACGATCAGAACCTCTAAGAATGAGATCCAGGAATCCACTTTAACAATCTCTTCAAGAATTCTATGTATTCCAAAGTCTGAGAAGCACTAACTAATCAAAATTAGTTATTAGTTTTCCATGAATCAACAGGAATTCTACCAAGAGGTAGTTCAAGCAAACTTATAAAAACAAGCTGCTGCCATTTATTAATATTAACTTGATCACAAGTATTTCATACTGAAATGATTCCATCATGAAGCCTGGGGATAGAAAGAGGTAAATATTAACATATTAACTATCCAACCTCAAATCTAGAAGGTAAGAGAGAGCTGAGAACTAATCCTTGAAACAGTTTTTCCTATTTTACTCCATAAAAAGCAACAGTTTAGGGCAGAAAAATCTTCCAAACTCTGTTAAGTGTAGAGAGGCCAACTTTCTGAACAGTTTCAGGTTTTCAGATCTAAACACTGCTTAATAACAGTAACGTCACAATATCAGAAGTAACTGGTCAACAACGTGGCGAACTGCTTTTTTTTTTTCTTGGCCAAACCATTAAAATACATGTTTAATCATTTACAAATAGCAGTAAAAAGTAATGAAGATAACTTTAGGAGACTATTTTTTCATTTTAATTCAGTGAATTCATATCTTCCCCATGTCATTCCACAAGAACTTGTTGAGTATGTAAAACTATAAGATTATGAGTACCCATAACTGTCCAAATACAATCTTGGTATTTAAGTAAATCATAAATCCTAGCCCTTACAAACAAGGGAAATTTGACAAAATAATCTGTCCAAATACAAAATACTTTTCACAACTTTGGCTATTAACATTCAAATGTGCTCTCTAATATTATGCCCATTTCTCCTATATTAATCCTCAAATATAAGCAAATCTTACTTCCCTATATATAGGATTATTTACACCAAAATCTAACTTTAGGCCCATTGATATATTTTTTTAAATTTTTTAAAAAATTTATTTGTCAGAGAGCGAGCGAGCGAGAGCGAGCGAGCACAGGCAGACAGAGTGGCAGGCAGAGGCAGAGGGAGAAGCAGGCTCCTTGCCGAGCAAGGAGCCCAATGTGGGACTCGATCCCAGGACGCTGGGATCATGACCTGAGCCAAAGGCAGCCGCTTAACCAACTGAGCCACCCAGGCCTCCCAGGCCCATTGATATTTTAAACTGTCCTCCGAATTACCCAGAGACTGGAAATAAAAAGCCTGCTAATAAAATCACAAAAATAATTCCCAAGCCCAAGCAGAAATAATTTTTAGAAAATTTTTTGATATAATAAATTTCTATTCCCACTGAACATTCCCCCCATTATCTCCCCATTATTCCTTAACTTGTAAGTATATATTTTACTCTTACCTGAAAAGGGGGGTAGGGGCAAGAGAGAGGCATAACTTTTATTAAGAAATGACCATGTGCTCAGCAAATACTCATGCTCACAACAGGAGAAGCTTAATTATCAAGAGTTAGTTATGGCCACCTGTTACCTCACTTATTCCTGACAACTGCCCTTTTATTATGCCCATTTGTTGGCCAAGAAAGCAAAATATAACTTGCCTATAGGCACAGAGATTACAGTGCCTGAATTCATGTCATGATCTGTGAGATGTCCTGGGAATTTATTTCTAAACCAATAAGGGCACTAAGTTATCAAAGCCTGATCCAGGTGAAACAGAGACTACTTCCCTTATACTGCAAAGAAAAACTTGCATTGCTTTAAGAGGCCAAACAATCCATTAGATAGGCAATTTAGGAAACTTTCAACTCTTTCTCAGTGAGATTTTCAAAAAAATTCATTATTCTTCTTGAAATTATTTGTTAGAAAACCATCTAATAGGGGCACCTGGCTAGCTCAGTTAGAAGAGTGTGCCCCCAAAATCTCAAGAGTCATGAGTTTGAGCCCCATGTTGGGTATAGAGATTACTAAAAACAACAACAACAAAAAATGATACATGTATACTGTAGTAAGCAAAACTCTTAAGATAGCCCCCCAAGACTGCCAGCCCCTGATATATATGCATACCTTCTCTCATTATTCAATCAAACACTAATTTAGGTACTGCTATAGAAGAATTTTATAGATGTAATTAAAGTCCCAAAGATAGTCCCCAAAATAGAGATAATCAGATGAGTCTGACCTAATCACACAAGCCCTTCAAAAACAGAAAGTGTTCTCTGGCTAGTCACAGAAGTCAGAGATTAGGAGTATAAAGACTGAACAAACCCTTGCTGGCTGGTTGATGGATAGGTACGTGGCAAAGAACACAGGTGCTCTCCAGGAGACCTGGGACTTGGCTGACCGCTGGCAAGACAGCTTCAGACCTCATTCTTACAGCCAAGAAAACCTGTATTCTGTCGAGTCTGAACGAGCTTGGAAGCTATTTTCCCTAGAACTCAAGATGAGAATAGAGTTTAGCCAAAACTTTAATTTTATCTGATATCCTGAGCAGAAGCCAGCAACAGTACCTGGATTTCTGACCTACAGAACTGTGAGCTAATAAATGTGTATTGTTTTAAGCCACTAAATTTGTGGTAATTTGTTACACAGCAATAGAAAGCTAATACACATGTTCAAGTACAAATATAAAAACATATTTCAATATTCCAAGGCCACACAGAAATAATTTCTGAACTCTTTTGCCTTTTTAAGAATGCCTACATTTCATCTCTGAAATATAAGAGAAATAAAAATCAGAACTGAGAACTTCTGTATTAACACTGATTTAATCAAGCAATGGAGCCCTTATTAAATGCATTAACTCATTTAATCCCCTAAATGAGCCTATGGGGTAGACATTATTATTATCATCCCCATCTTACCCAGAAGTTAAAGTATGCTTCCAATCTCTGACTTCCCCTTCTTTCAGCAGCCACAGAAAACTCCCCTTTTTAAAGTGCTCATGTGATTATGTGATACCCACCTTGGTAATTGTCCTATCTTAAAACAGGATATCCTGGGGCGCCTGGGTGGCTCAGTGGGTTAAGCCTCTGCCTTCCGCTCAGGTCATGATCCTGGGATCAAGCCCCGAATCAGGCTCTCTGCTCAGTGGGGAGCCTGCTTCCCCCTCTCTCTCTCTGCCTGCCTCTCTGCCTACTTGTGATCTCTCTCTCAGTCAAATAAATGAAAATTAAAAAAACAAAAAACAAAAAACATAAAACAGGATATCCTAAAGCCAGACATCTAGATATGAAAAATGATTAAGTTGAAATTCTGATGAGGAGCAAGGTATTTACAAGGTTTTGAGATACTTCCCCACAAAAGGAGAAAAGAAATACCATCTTAATCAAATGATCAAAGTGAACATTACCAGTTATAAAATAAAATGAAATCCTGTAACACCTGACAAGATGCAATGAGAAGAAAGCATCATTTCTGTGATATTTCTGTCAGATGCATAACCTGAATTTTACCATAAGCAAATAAATGAAAGGTGATTCCACAAAACAACTGGCCTATAATCTTCAAAGGTCTCAAGATCATGAAAGCTGAAGGAAGACTGAACAACTACTCCAAATGAAAGTTCAAGAAACATAGCAACTAAATGCAGTATGTTGTTCTCAATTGGATTCTTTTGCTCTCAAGTACATTATTGTGACAACGGGCAAATCCTGAATAGGGTCTGAGGATCAGATTGGAGCAATGAGTCCATTTTCTCGTTTTGATGGCTGTACTGTAGTTATGTGGGAGAATGCCATTCTAAGATACATGTGCTAAAGTATTTGGGGTCACGGGGCATCAGGTCACAAATAATCTCAGATTCCTATTTCCAAAAATAGGAAAAGTTCTTTTTATTGTACCTGCAACTTTTTGTAAATTAGAAATTGCTTCCAGAAAATATTTTAAAGATTTTATTTATTTATTTGGCAGAAAGAGAGAGAGCAAGAGAGAGCACAGCAGAAGGAAAGGCAGAGGAAGAGGGAAAAAGCAGGCTACCCACTGAGCAGGAAGCTGGATGTGGGGCTCAATCCCAGAACCCTGAGATCATGACCTGAGTCAAAGGCAGACACTTTAACTGACTAAGCTACTCAGGTGCCCCATAATTGCTTCAAAAAATTTTAAAATAAATCTTAAAACTATTCAATACTTTATCTTGTAAATACTATACCTAATAAAATAATGAGAGCAAACTATTAACATGTCAGTACCAGTGAATGTGGTTGTGATACAAAAAGAATTCTTAATTATTCAAGGCCAAAAATAAAGGTACCCTATGAAGGCCCAACTGGGAAAGCTAAATACTGCTTCTTGCTTAACCCTTTGTCTAAAGATGACTATGGGACCACTCAAGATATACCACAGCTTCATTTAACATGGATGAATATCTCAAAATGTTGAGCAAAAGTAGACAGATAAAAAAAGAATGCATACTGTATGTTTCCCTTTAGATAAAAGTTCAAAAACAGGCAAAACTAACCTTTAATGTTAGAAGCAAAGATAGTGATTATCTCTGAGGAGGGAAGAAGAGGTAGAAATTGGAAAGAAGCATGAAGTGGGCTCCTTGGATGTTAGTAATTTTCTATTTTTTGACTTGGATTATATTTACACAGCTGTTTTCATTTTGTGACAATTCACTGTGGTGCATATGTATGGTTTATGTGCTTTTCTCTTAAAAAAAAAAAAAAAAAAAGTGTGGAGCCCAATGTGGAGCTTGAACTCATGACTCTGAGATCGAGACCTAAGCTGAAATTAAGAGTCCAATGCTTAACCAAGTGAGCGCCACTCGGGCACCTCTTCTGTTTTTCTATATGTATGCTACACTTTAATAAAAAAAATCAAGAAAAAAGTAAAAGAAAAACAAACCTAACTAGGTTATTTCTCCTAATTAAAGACTTTGCCTCCCCCTTAAGAACGTTTCACCCAAAAATAGCTCTTTTCTATGTGGAAAAGACATCCTCGTTGATAAATCAATCAGTATGAAAACATAAAACAATGGTGAAGGACACCCACTCACCAGCCATCTGTCAAACCATCAACGGAATGATAGCTCTTCTGCCAGACAACCTTCAAACTTCATATTCTTTAATATATGACTTGAACATATGATGCAAACCTAAAGCAGTTTTGGTTAGCAGTCTCCATACCCAAGCCACAGTTTATGATCTTGGAATTAGTAAGATTACAGTTTATTTTTAAGTCCATGAACGTTTGCTCAGCAGAGGGAAGAAGAGAACTAAAATTAACTGATGCCTTTCAGCTATCAGGCATTTTACATGTGCTCCCCACCCCCCTTTTTTTTAACTCACAAAATTCCTCTGGGGCAGATAATATACCTGCTTAACAGAAGAGAAAACTCAAGTTCAAAAAGGTTAAGTAACTTGCCAAGAACATAGCTGGTAAATGACACATCTTATGTTTCTTCATCTATAAAATGAAAATTCATGATAATGCCTTTCTTCACAGGGTTTTTGTAAGAATTGAGTCAATATTGGTAAAAGGCTTAGAACAGTGGCCAGTACACAGAAAGTACTCAATAAAACTGGCTATTATTTAAGAGATAGTTGTAACATAGTGCTTATGAACATATGCTCTGGAGCCAGACCTCATGATTCTTTATTTGCAAAATTTTATGATCTCATTCATTTTAGTTCTCAGAGACCATTTTTCCCTAGCATATAATCATACTGTAAAAATAAAGAAAAAATAACCAGTATATATAGAAACACATCGGTGTATACTGTCTTTTGAGTCAACTGAGAGCTAGTGGACAGATCTGTAACCATTTTCAGAATTGTGACAATCTCTTCCTCATCAAAAAAAAAAAAAATTGTTTGAAAAATACATGAAAGAATTTGGGATTTGAGAGTTTCATGACTGTCTGAAGTAGAAATTACATTGGGTTGGTCAGCTGCAGTGAGACAGGTAAGTTACAGGCAAGGCAGAAGACTGTACTCTGAGGAGCAGCTTCTCTGTGCCAGCTCCCTTCGCCATCTTATGACCTAACCTTTCTCTTCCCATGCTCTAAACATCCATTGGATGATTTATCTAGTCCCCTGCTCAAAGATAAGCTTCTATTTCCTAGGCAGTGCTGGGTCCTGGCTACATAAAGACCAACTGTATTAGTTCATTCAAATAATTCACAAAAAGTAAATGATCCCCCCAGAAATTATTTGTACTTTAAAAGAATATTTATTCAAATAACTATTATCACTAATATCACCTAACATATTTTTATTAAGTACTTTAATAGAGAGTATTTCATTTTATCCTCATAAAAATCATCTGAGGTAAGTACTTTGGTTGCCCCCCCCACTTCAGAAATGAGGAAATTGAAGTACATAAAACCACATACATAGCTTGTAAGTGGCAGAGCTAAGGTATTTTAATATTAAGTCCTCTGCTCATTCTACCATATATACATATGGTATATATGTGTATGTATATATGTATATACATATATGGTATATATGTATATATATATTCTACCATATATACATATGGTACATGGTATATATGCATCATATATACCATGTATATTGAATATACAAATATTCAATTACCCGGCATCCACTTCTTAGTCACTGTGTCACTGTTCACCACAGGCACATGGCCAAACAACAACAAAACCTGGCACCAGAAATTTGGAACTGCACTCTAAAAGATTACTAAGCTCTGCCTAAGCAGTTAATTTTTCTGAGTAATTTCTAAGAAAATTATGATATTTAAGAAGAAAAAAGTTTAAAATACAATAAACTTAATGTGTAACAGATTTGTTTTAAAAGGACCATGCAAAAATTTTTAGAAAACAAACCATTCTGTTTGGCATTCATAAATGAATATAAAAATAACTTCTTCAATTGACTTTTTTAAAAATTATAATTACTATTTTTAAGAATACCATAAAGATAGTCAGAGAAGACAAACCTAAATGAATATTCTAGGTAGTACTGTACTTTCTCCTATCTTGGGCTACCTACAGACCTAGCCTCCAAAAAATAGTAAAGAAATAAGTTGTAAAGCAAACTTAAAAGTGCATATGTAGAAAAGATGCCTAAAAAGAATCCTTTCCAAGTAACTTATTAAACTTTCAATAACTATGCTATTTACAAACTTTGAAATAAACAATAGCATCCACTTGAAAGAAAGCATCTTTGTTACCCAATGTTCCACATATGGAGGAAAACAAGAATACTGCTATTTTTCTTCCTGTGCTTACAGATAATTTCTTAGATATATTAGCATTACTAGTAGTAGTAAAAGCTTAAACCACACTTTAAGCTTCAAATTTATGAACATCATGTAACAACAACAACAACAAAACTATAATCTCATCCCTAAATATTTTCTCAGTAAAACCTAAAGGACTAAAAAAGGACTATATAAAATATAGGACTATAAAAAATACCATATTTAAATATATATTTTCTTCTACACTTTCTTTAGAAATAGTTCCCTAAACACTTCTTTATTCTTACACTTTATGATCTACTTTGAAATGGCTGCAGGCACAGATTCCCACAGGATTCAAGGACATCAGTGATAAGTTGTGGCAACTGCAGGTTACTTCCTAGGCGATATGTGTTCCCCCTGACTTTACCTCATGCAGCGACCGTGGACTGACCCCTCTCCTCTCTGAAAGCCCCTCTGTTGTCATTTCCTTTGGGCACCAGGAATTCAAGACATTTAATTACTAGAGAGATGTCAGTGACAAGCCTGAACTAAAACAGCTTGTCTCTTGTTTTTTCCCTACTCAGAAGATATTTGCTATCTACATCTAAATCAGAAGAAGCCTAAATCTAAAACTTAGAAAAACATACGAAATGTTAACACAATTTTTTTTAAAAGATTTTATTTATTTATTTGACAGACAGAGATTACAAGTAGGCAAGAGAGGCAGGCAGGGAGAGAGAGGAGGAAGCAGGCTCTCCGCGGAGCAGAGAGCCCGATGTGGGGCTCGATCCCAGGACCCTGGGACCATGACCTGAGCCGAAGGCAGAGGCTTTAACCCACTGAGCCACCCAGGCGCCCTGTTAACACAATTTTAAACAGTCACCTTCTTCTACATTCTGTCTCAAACACACATTCAAACACATACTGAATCCCTTGAAGAAAAGAGTAAAATAAAGAAAATGTGCTAAAATCTATAGAATCTGTTCCTTTTAAACAAACTGTTTTCCAGGGACACCTGGGTGGCTCAGTCGGTTAAGCATCTGCCTTCAGCTCACATCATGATCCTGGGGTCCTGGGTAGCCTGCTTGCCCCTCCCCCTGCTCATGTTCTCTCTCTCTCAAATAATTGAATAAAATCTTAAAAAAAAAAAAGTAACTGTTTTCCAGCCTTAGATATATTACCACTTTCTTACATGTAGACAAAAATCTTAGTATAAATGGAAGGTTTCTAAAAGGGAAACCAGACACTCTTGCCTCCTTCCCTTCACATTCAATTAAAAAGTAGATCAAAGAAAAATTAAAGTAAATATGATTTTAGTGAAATATAAATAGCTTTACTACTCTTTTAAATAATGTTTTAAGTAATCATTTACATAATATTAAAAGTAATCCTTTATATAAAGATAATTAAAGGTGAGTGGCTCATGAAAGACCTGCAATTAAGGCTTCTGACTATCCTGACTATTCTTAAGTTCATCTGGATGCCAGACTCCTATTGCTACATACACAAAACCTGAGAGAAATTAAGCTTTTATACCTTCTATTTCTCTTCACTTTTATTTTAATGAAGTTTTACATTTTCTGCAACTAGAAAAAGAGAAAGAAGGAAACAAAAACACTCCTAAGGAAGAGTAAGAAGACATAACTAAAAATGAATGAAGGTTTTCTGGTCAGACTGAAGTTTCTACTAAGGAACAGACTACCACATACTTATATTAGCCTCAAAAGGCCATATCCAAATTTCTAGAATAAATTTTCAGCTGCTAGCCTAGCTCACACCATTTCTATATGGAAGAATATTAAAAGATGTACCTTTTCTTTTTTAATTTTTTAATTTATTTTTTTAAAGATTTTATTTATTTGAGAGAGAGAGAGAGAGAGAGAGATCATAAGTAGGCAGAGCAGCAGGCCAAGAGAGAAGGAGAAGCAGGCTCCCTGCTGAGCAGAGAGCCTGATGAGGGGCTCGATCCCAGGACCCTGAGATTATGACCTGAGCCGAAGGCAGAGGCTTAACCCACTGAGCCACCCAGGCACCCCTTTTTCTTTTTTTTTTTTAAAGTAAAAAGCTCACTCACCAGATGTCTGAGCTCTTTCAAATCTCGGCAGACAGTGTAGAAAACTCCAAGAAGAATATTAATGTAAGCAGCATAGAAATCAGCTGAATACTCTGGAGGATGATCATGTGACAGGATCTTTTGAAGGTTACCTGTTCAAAGGACACACATGAATTTAAGGATTAACCCAGCACCCCAGAAGTTATATCTTCTAGATTTTATAACAAGGGTATAAAACAATAAATATACAGGCCCGGCAATTATTAAGGAATAAGAAACCTGTTACAAAATTAGAAAAGTAACACAACTTTTGAAACTGAAGTAAAAAAATTACAAATCTAATGTTCTAAAAACATTACTAAAAATTGCTTAAGACACATATTAAACAATGACATCTAAATAAAAACTCAAGAACCTCTACAGGCAAAATCAGTATCAAGGATGAAAAAGCATATATATCCTATTAATTTTTCTGCCTAATAAGTAAACTAACTAGAAAAAAACAAGCAGGAGTACTACATAAATGACCACCAAACTGGAAAATGCTCTTCATTTTCTGAAAAATAAAAAGAATTCCTAAGTTTTTACGAAAACCGTCACCTTTACTTCATCATTTCCCCTTTTATAAATCATGCTTTCTTCCTAAAGCTTTGGTTATCTTTACTGTATTTCTCTTCTACCTTAAACTCTTCATACAATATCACAGGTTTAGAATCCTAAACTTTATTTTATCCTGCTGGAAATATCTGTATTATATATACTGTAGTATATATACACATGTATGTGTATATGTGTGTATATATGTGTATATACATGTATATATACATATACGTGTATATATACTACAGTATATACTTCTATATACTGTAGAAGCACAGTTAAAATTAAAAGAGAAACAATCACCCAGTATTCAAAAATCAGTGACATGAAATCAATGAGTCATTCATTCCTTACTGCAATTCCCTCTGGCTCCCTGGTGCAATGGCTCTTTAGACTCCTCCTTTAGGAGTTCTTTGACCAGTTTCACAGGTTCAAGATTTTTCCAATACTTCCAAGCAAAAACTCTTAGAGGATGTTCTGATCAAGTCAATTTCCTTTTGTCTAAGATTCCCTTTGAGAGGTGAGTTATTTTCACCATGGATACTATGCCGTTCACCATCAGCTCTTGACTCTACCACTCTCTCATTCCTCACAGATATAGATATATCAAGACTGAACAATACATATGGCCTATCACTGGATATATATTAAGAGAAACTTATATATAGTTATATATCAAGGGCTCTTTTTGAGATGGCTGATGGCTGAAAAAAACAAAACCTAGCACTTTTCAAAGCCCAGCCATATGCCTGGAATATTATCCTGAACAGATTCTGTATGGGAGGCTGTTACTAGATCTGCATCTTTTATATCACAACCACTAAAATAGAAAACACAAAGTCCAACTTAGCTTTGGAGTCCATGTACATAGCCCTAAGAGTCAGATAAATCTTCAAGAAACTTACGTGCTTCCTAGAAAAATGTCCAACATACAACAAAAAACAGAGTACCTATTATTCAATCAAAAATTACTAAATACATAAAGTAGCATAATGAATACCAATAATAGATAAAATTAGTCAACAGAAACAAATCCAAAATGAAAGAGATCATGGAAATCAATAGACAAGGACATTAAAACAACTATTATAAACATACTCATAAGGTCAAAACTACTAGGGAAAACAAAAGCATAGTAGTATCTGTAATGATAAATTCCACTGGATGGGATTAACGGCAGGTTAGACACAGAAAAAAAAAAAAAGTCAGTGAACTTAAAGTCAGAGAGAAAGAACTATCCCTGATAACACACAGAGAAGGAAGATATAAAATTTAAATAAGTAAACAGATTCAATGAGACAATATCATATGGTCTAACATAACATGTAATGAAGTCCCAGGAAAAGGCAAGGAAAAGGGGCACAGGAAACAAAGATAAAATATTTGAAGAAATAAGGGCTGAAAATTTTCCAAAGTTGCTAAAACTACACAATCCATACATCCAAGAAGCTCAAGCCAGATAAATAAAAGATTTTTTATTAAAAAATAAAAAAGTCCAAATAATAATTTAATATGGGTTTATAACAGGGGCACCCGGTGGCTTAGTCAGTTAAATGTCCAACTCTTCATTTCAGCTCAGGTCATGATCTCAGGGTCGTGAGTTCAAGCCCTAAATTGGGCTCTGTGCTCAGCACATAGTCTGCTTGAGATTCTCTCCCTCCCTCTCCTTTTGCTACCCCCTTTCTCTCTCAAATAAAATCTTTTTAAAATATATGTGGTTTATAATAAATGTAAAACACAGGACAAATACAGCACAAAGGTTGTGAGATGAGAAACTACAAGTCACTGAGGTTTTTAGATTATTTATTGGAGCATAACCTTTTCCTGAATGATACAGTAACTAAATTAAACCAAAAAGCTGATGAAGTACATCCACCAGGGTTAAAGAAAAAAATGCTTTACCAAAAGATGAGTAGTCTGCATGTGGTAGAGATCAGAAACAAGAATTCCAAACTGGGCCCCCAGTGGTCACTGCTGAGAAGGCATCCTGAACATGAAATACCATATTCTTATAGATGGTATGTGTATCAAGTTATGATTGGATGGCATTAGCCACTAAGATTATCCCTTTACTCTGGTTCCATGCTTGCCTAACTACAATTTGGTTTATCAATTAATGTTTCCTTTTTGAATGCCTTTCTATGGGATTATGGTGTTTCGCTTTTTAAAAAAATCTTGGTATGTAGAAGCCCCTGAATTAAATCATCAGATTAAACGTGGCTCCATTATTATATACTTTTCAAAAACCTAGTAGTCTATACTCTCTGAAACTGGCAAGATCACTTTTATTATTTAAATATGTCCCCAAATTTTCTCCAACTACGACCGATGCTTTTTATCTTTACTTTCTAAAATTTTAAATCAAATTCTACAATTATATCATGCTGTAATGCCACTAAGATATAGAAAATCAGCTTTAAAAAAAATAATTTCCTTAAATTCTAAATAGTTTTTCAGTACTTAAACCCTAAATGGTTTAATGAAAAAAGTTAACTCTAAACAGTGATGACAAAGGTACAAAGGAATTTTTTTAATGAGATCCTTTGATTTATTCCTTTCCTTCCTACCCTTTTCTCCTCTTCCTATTTTGCAATTTTCATGGAAGAGAAGCTATTGAAAATAAGGGCTCTCTTCATCTATTTTGGGTACCTTTCTTCTATTTCAGTTAATTAGGTAAGGCAAGGTGTCATTTGATTGCTCTTCCCATGTCAATAGGCAAAAATGTGTTTATTTTAACAATGAAAGTTTACAGCTGATTAGTTCAAAGGGCTAGTGTTAATGAGGCCAAGGTCAAGGAATGCATTTTTTCATAGCCTGCTAACCACTTTAGGCTTCACACTTACAAACTTTGAATCAGAAGCATCATATTTGTATAGTGACAACACAAAATTCAGCAACACAAAAGGCTCCAGTGTTCTTCCAAAGACAAAAATAATCAAGATCTATGAAATTTAAGATTAAAATCAAACCAAAAAGAAATAAGGAACACAAGGCCTAATAATTGGTACTATAAGATGAACACTAATGAAAAATAAAATGAGGGGCGCCTGGGTGGCTCAGTGGGTTAAAGTCTCTGCCTTCAGCTCAGGTCATGATTCCAGGGTCCTAGAATGGAGCCCCACATCCAGCTCTCTGCTCAGCGGGGAGCCTGCTTCCCTTCCTCTCTCTCTGCCTGCCTCTCTGCCTACTTGTGATCTCTGTCTGTCAAATAAATTAGAAATCTTTAAAAAAATAAATAAATGAGATTTATAAAGTTAAAAGATACATAACCCAAATAAATGGTAAATAAAAATTTCCATACAATTTAAATGTGCTTTGCCAACCCAGTCTGGCTCTTACTTGTATGGATGTCAACATCACAATATATACATCTTACTATACTCACTAAAAAATATGAAAATACACCATTAGCACAAATATGTGAAGAATATTCATTCAAATAATTTTAGTAACTATATGAGAATAACCCCTCACAGTTCCAAAATAAAACCTCTGTAAATGAAGATACATAACATTTTGAGATTGGCAGCAAATCTGAAGAGATTAAGACATCAAAGTATTTCATTTGAATATACTAGCTTAATCTTTCAAACAACAAAAATCATTTTAATGAATATCATTTGTCAAAATGAAGTTTTAAAATTTACCTATGCTATAATCAGGGAAATACAAGACAAATGGCTCAAAGCACCCAGTATTTGGACGAAACTTTTCCCAAACAATTTCACTGAGAAACAGAACAGTCACATTTCTGTCAGTCTGTAAAAGAAAGATAAATAAAAGTAACTTTGCATTTAAAAATCTTAATCAGAGCAACAATTCCATTTGAATTTTTCTTTCAAATAAACCCAGCAAAGTTACAAACATATAACAAGTTATTTGCATATTAATAAGCCTTATTTATAAAACCTAATCAAGGAGCTCATCCACTTGCAAATTTTCATACATAATTACTTAGAATTTCCATAAAACTTTTAGGTTCACTGACATTTCGGTTATCCATGAATGCTAGGACAGTCAGGCAGTTTATTTTACAGAAATTAAGAAACACATTAGCTTAATAATTAAGACAAGATCCTTTTATGGGAATTTTCAAAGAAATCATTAGCTAAAAATGTACATCTCCCATCACTAAAATAGCTACAGGAAACCAGAGAGGAAATAAGAAAAATAGATATGCTGTACTTATAACCATATAATATTAGGAAACTTTTTTAAAGGCTATTTTCACACCAACTATTCAACATGTTGAGTATACATTAAAAATGTTCAATACACACACAAAACACCACTGTAAAATTAAAAGTCATCTTTTGAAGTATATTTGGAAAGTATTATCAGTATACCAAAATGAACACTTCAGAAAACAAGCTCAACATGTATACTGTCCTACAGAGTGGCTGCAAATGCCTTATGATGCCAATTCAAATTTGTCTGTAGACACACCTCTGCATTTTCAACACAGATTTTAATTTTTCCCCATTTTTTTATTATTAACATATAATGTATTATTTGCTTCAGGGGTACAGGTCTGTGATTCATCAGTCTTACACAATACACAGCACTCACCACAACACATACCCACATTTTTTTTTGACATCTCCCAAGGTGACAGAACAGACATGATAGCTGTTTTGTTCGTAGCTATTCTTAGGATCCAAACATGTAAATTACACTACACTTTGATGGTGATTTACTATTTATTAATTCCTAACTTATATGTAATCTTATGTTTCAATTTTCATTACTTAAAAAAACATTCTTTGGCTAACAAAGACAGCTGAGTTCAATATATTAATAATTCCACAAAAATCTAGCTTCTTTATGAAAAAGAGGAAGAGATTTTTACTTTCAAATGCTTTTTGTCTCCTTGAATTTATTTCTGTAGGGATAAAAAAGTATGTTCTAAATACAATCTTGAACTTATCAAACTCAACAACCAAAGAACAAATAATCCAATCAAGAAATGGGCAGAAGACATCCAAAAGGCCAACAGATACATGAAAAAGTGCTCAACATCACTCAGCATTAGGAAAATACAAATCCAAATCACAGTGAGATACCACCTTATACCAGTCAGAATGGCTAAAATTAGCCAGTCAGGAAAAAACAGATGTTGGCGAGGATGTGGAAATAGGGGAACCCTCCTACACTCTGGAGGGAACCCAAGCTTGAGCAGCCACTCTGGAAAACAGCATGGAGGTTCCTCAAAAAGTTGAAAATAGAGCTACCTTACGACCCAGCAATCACACTACTGGTTATTTACCCTAAAGATACAAATGTAGTGATCTGAAGGGGCACATGCCCCCCAGTGTTTATAGCAACAATGTCCACAATAGCTAAACTATGGAAAGAGCCTGGATGTCCATCAACAGATGAATAGGTAATGAAGATGAGGTGTGTATGTATGTATATATATGTATATATATGTATGTATATATATATATGTATGTATGTATATATATATATAGATATAAAATGAAATACTATGCAGTCATTAAAAAAAAAAGAAATCTTGCCATTTGCAACGACACGGATGGAACCAGAGAGTATTATGCTAAGGGAAATAAGTCAATCAGAGAAAGACAATTACCATACAATCTGTCTGATATGAGGAATTTGAGAGGCAGGGCAGGGGGTCATGGAGGTAGGGAGAGAAAAATGAAATAAGATGGGATCGGGAGGGAGACAAACCATAAGAGACTCTTAAACTCAAGAAACAAACTGAGGGTTGCTGGGGAGTGAGGGGAAGGGACAGGGTGGCTGGGTTATGGACATTGGGGAGGGTACATGCTATGGTTGGTGCTGTGAATTGCGTAAGACTGGTGATTCACAGACCTGTACCCCTGAAGCAAATAATACATTGTATGTTAATAAAAAAATTAATTAAAAAAAATCTTGATCATACAGCATTGATCATCTATAAGCATTTGATAAAATCAGTTCAAAAATAGGTATTAAAAAAAGAAGATATTTATCTGAAAGAATTTTAAGTTGGTAATGTTCTTATCTGATCTCACCTTCAATATACAATGATACTTATCATAACTTAAACTTCATTTTAATCAAATAAATATTTACTATAAGAAACATGAAATGCTGGGGTGCCTGGGTGGCTCAGCCAGATAAGCATCTGACTTCAGCTTAGGTCATAATCTCAGGGTCCTGAGATTAAGCCCTGAGCCCCGCCCCATGTTGGGCTCCCCACTCAGTGGAGAGCCTGCTTCTCTCTGTCCCTCTATCCCTCCCCTAACTTGCACACACAGGAGCATGCATTCTCTCTCCCTCAAATAACTAAATCTTTTTTTTTAAAGATTTTATTTATTTATTTGACATAAAGAGAGACATGGCAAGAGAGGGAACACAAGCAAGGGGAGTGGGAAAGGGAGGAGCAGGGTTCCCGCTGAGCAGGGAGCCCGATGTGGGGCTCAATCCCAAGACTGTGGGATCATGACCCAAGCCAAAGGCAGATACTTAATGACTGAGCCACCCAGGCACCCCTCAAATAAGCAAAATCTTAAAACAAACAAAACCATGAAATGCCTTTATTAGATTTCTCCTAAATGAAATACATTTTTTTAAATCAAGCAATTTTAAATCAAAACAATTCTCTTTTCTGGTAGAGTTGAGATTACTATGAATCTTTTCATTTTCTTCAGTTTCCATAATTACAACTAAAAAAAAGTGAAAAGCCTAACTACTACGAAGGGATGCATGATCACCATTACTAGGCATAAGGGGGAAAAAGTGAGGTATGCTATAGTGGAAGAGCAAGAGGACAGCAAGAATGCACTCTGACACCAGACAGGGAATCCTAGAGCAATGGGGACAGTGGATGAAGGTATGCACAAAAAAACACAAATGCAACACAAGAACACAAAACAAGAGGGATGTCTGGGTGGCTCAGTCGGTTAAGCATCTGACTCTTGGTTCTGGCTCAGGTCAAGATCTCAGGCGTCCTGAGACAGAGCCCAGCACCCGGCTCCACGCTCAGCAGGGAGTCTGCTTCAAGATTCTCTCCCTTTGCGCCTCCCCCCCCACTCGTGAGCACGCATACATGCAGTGCATGCTCGCTCTCTCTCTCTAAAATGAATAAATCTAAAAAAAAAGAGAGAGAAAACTACAAAAGAAATTTAGAAGGAGGCATCTACTCAAAGAAGATGGGTTCCCGGTCTCAGTGGTAAAATGCCAAGAGTAGCATAGACTAGACTATGTGAGGAAATTTCCAAGATGGCTACCAAGAGCTGTAACTGTCTTTCCTCCTGTACTCTCACAGCTCACCCCCGCCCAATACTATTACTAAAAGTGAATTTTAGGAATTGGCCTTAGGCACACAATGATTTCAACAGCACTTGGAAAGCCTCTCTGAATTTCTAAAAGTTTCTCAAATTTCAATAATATGTTCAGTAAATGTTTAATTTTTCAAAGATGGAAATGCTGTAAGCACTATCTCTCCAAATATTAATTTTCATTATAATGTTACTTAATATTTAACACAGACATAAAACTAGGTAGGTATAAATTATGCTCAAAGTACTTATAGGATTATAAAACAAAAATCAAAAGCAAGCCTGTAAGTTAAATACAAAACTATAAAATCAATAAAATTTAAATTAACAGTAACTGAATATGATTAACAATACTGTTTTGATCAAACTAAATATTTGCTCACTTGTGATTACGGTACAAATAGGAAATAGCCACAGTTCTTTTGAGTTGAGCATTCCTATACCAATTGGTATTGGTGAACAATGAATTCTCTCTCCAGTTAGCTTTATTCAAACTTCTGCAAAACCCTGATTTGACGCATTACTATTATTTGGCTTTGACCTGACACATATGCATATTAAATCCATCCCTACTCTTTTCTCATTAGTCCATGGCAATTAGAGTAGTATTAATACTATTCAGTGCCAACACAATTATAAATTGAAATACAAAGCCAGTTTTGACACTGACTGGCCATGAGATAGAACTCCAGAGACCCAGAATGGACATACCATTCATTTTCTAGATTACTGAAAAGAAAATTTTAAAAATTCTTCATAAAGTCTGAAGTTTAGGCCCCCACCATTTACTCCAGCAAACACCTAAAATCTTTAAAAGAAAGCAGGATTACTCACTTCACAATTAGAAATAAAAAGCTAAAATAAAGAATAAATGTTATCAAGTCACAAACTGCTTTTACTTTGGAAAAAATGCTCAACAACATTTATAATAGAGAAATACAAATTAAAATTATGTTAAGATTCATTTCTCTGTCTTATTGACAAAATGATAAAACTTGACAAAAACAATCTGTTGATTATGTCATAGGGTGAAAAGACTCTCATACATTACTTACCAATTCTTGTAACCTAAGAAACCCAGGCAAAAGATTTGCTTCCATATCTCTTAGATATTCTGCTTTATCTAGAACCTTATAAAAAAAAAAAAAGTGTCAAAATCAATTTACAAAGCTTTCTACAAAATGTTAACATTATATAATGCACAATTCAAGGTTTGCATTTTCCATGTTAAAAAGAAAAATTGTAACTTGTGAATTAATCTTTAACTGGTATTTATTTTGTAGAAGACATTTCAAACAGGTCAAATTAGTAAATTACTGGGGCGCCTGGTTGGCTCAGTAGGTTAAAGCCTCTGCCTTCGGCTCAGATCATGATCCCAGGGTCCTGGGATCAAGCCCCGCATCAGGCTCTCTGCTCAGCAGGAAGCCTGCTTCCTCCTCTCTCTCTGCCTGCTTCTCTGCCTACTTGTGATCTCTATCGGTCAAATAAATAAATAAAATCTTTAAAAAAAATTAAAAATTAAAAAAAAAAGATTACTTACAATGTATTTTAACCTAAATTTCTAAACAGAAAATCAAACTACATTAAAAAGGTTTCTTTTCTAGGTATTCTATCAATGCTCTACGGATATCTTACTAGGTATACAAGAAAAATAACTGGATGCATTTTTTTATTCCATTTGATGAAAGAAAAGTTAAATTTTTGTACAGCTATAAAACCACTGGTATTATGTTATTTTAAAAGATACTTCTCTATACGTTATTTTAAAAGATAATTCTCTTTCACAGATATACAGTATATATACTATATGTACTATATATACTATACATCTATACAGATACAGCATATATATTCATGGATAACATATATATGAGGTGTATAGATATGTAGAGAGAATGTATGTATGCTATTATGGATAATATAATATGATGTAGGGAACAGTGTACAAGGTAAAGATGACACAAGTTTGACCATGTTAACAATAGCTGAAGCAGGGTGATGAGTTCATTGGAGTACATTATTCTCTTTCTGTATTTGAAGTCTTGATAAAAAAAAAAAAAAAGTTAAAAAAAAGGGGGCTTCAAGAGGTCATCCATTAGTCCATAACAATAAAATCAAGGTCTTCATAACCTAACCCTTATTTTTACTTTTTGTTATGGAAATTTTAAAATATACACAAAGGGAGATCAGTAACTCCCACACATATATTTCATCCAACCCCAACAAACATTAACATATGGTCAAACTTGTTTCTTCTAAACACCTCCACTTTTCCCCTCCACTATCTCGCTGGATTATATTAAAGCAAATCCCGGACATACCGCTCCATCTGTAAATAGGTCAGTATGCAGCTCTAAGAGATGAAGACCCATTTTCTTTTTTAAAAACATAATCACAGTATCATTATCATGCCTAAAAAATTTAACAATATTTCTTAACATCATTATTACATGGTTATTACACCAAATTCAAATTTCCCCACTTGTCCCAAAAATGTCTCCTTAAGAGTTCATTTATTTGATTCAGGATCCAAAAAGGTTCATATGTTGAATCTTATTGCATTTGGTCTATCTTCTAGTCAATTTAAAATTACAGTATTTTCCCTGACCCTTCCTTTTTTGTTATGTATTTGTTGAAAACCAGTCATCCATTGTACAGAATTTCCCAAATCCTGAATTGGCTGACTGTACCTCTTCAGTATCATTTAACATGTTCTTACATCTAGTATATTTCCTATAAAATAGTCAATAAATTAGAGGTTTGTTCAGATTCAGGTTCAAGTTTTGGTCAGGAATACTTCACAAATTGTGTTGTTTCTTATTGAATCACATCAGCAGAAACACAACACCTGGCTGTCTCTCTGTGATATTAACACTGATTGATAGGTTCAGGTATTGTCAGACTGACCTATCCATCAAAAAGTTCCCCAGCAGCCTTTCACCAAATAATTTCTGCATCAATTGATGATCGTTGCCTACATCCAGAACTTTCTTAGGTATTGCAAAACTTAATTTTCTATGATCCCTTCTGCATTTGTTGGAAGACATTTTTCTAGAAAGAACTTTGTCTCATCATTTACTCAGAAATAAAGTTCACACAGGACAGAAGGGATAAATGTTTGATTCTTTCCTTTTATCTACTAATTTCCAGGGTAAGTTTGTGCCTCTTTTCATTTTCCGTGGTTGCTATAAAACATTACCTCACAAACTTGGTAGCTTAGAAGAGACTAAAAATGTTTCTCATCACAGTTCTGGATGTCCTAAGTCTGAAATCAGTTTCATGGAGCCAAAATCAAGGTGTCTGCAGGGCCACACTCCCTCCAGCAGCTCTAAGGTAGAATCCATTCTCTGCTTTATTTTTTTTTTTATTTTAATTAATTAATTTATTTGAGAGAATGAGAGACCACAAGGTGGGGGAGGGACAGAGGAAGAAGCAGACTCCCTGCCGAGCAGGGAGCCCAATACAGGACTCAAGGATCATAATCTAAGCCAAAGGCAGTCTCTTAACCAACTGAGCCACCCAGGCACCCCTTTCTGCCTCTTTTAGCTTCTGGTGGCTGCCAGTACTCTTTGGCTTGTGGCTGCACCACTAGATAATTCAAGGCAAGTATCTTTTTTTAAGTTTCTTTTCTCTGCTTGCCTCTGCTTCCATCACCTAGCCTGTGGTTTAGTCAAATCCTCTCTTTGCTTCTCTCCTACACAAACATTTGTGGTTGTGTTTTGGGATCACCCAGATAAACCTGATAATCTACCCATCTCTAGACCCTTAATCACATTTGCAAAGGCCCTCTTTCCAAATAAAGGGTCATTTACAGGTTCCAGGAACTCGGACCTGATATCCTCAGGGGCCATTATTCAGCCTACTGCTGTGCCCTAGTAAATGAAACTCCCATGGTAACCAATAAACTGAGGTTTTGTGGTTTTTATATACTTGTTTAGTATCATTATAAGTTCACGGATTTTAACATATATAATGTACCTCCATCTACTGAACTGATTGTTTTTTTTTTTTGATAACCAAACTATACCATGTTTAGTCAGTGGAAGCCCCTTCAGACTAGTTGCTGGGTCCCTTTTATACCCCCCCCAGCTTTGAGATGTAACTAACTTATAACACTGCACAAGTAGAAGGCACAAAACTGTTGATTTGTTACACTTATATACTGTAAAACGATTTCTATGATAGCTTTGGCTAACACCTCCAGCACCTCATTTCTTCTTTGTGGTAAGAACATTTAAGATCTATTCTACTCTCTTAGCAACATTCAAGTATATATAACACAGTATAGCATAACTATAACCACTATGTTGTACAACAGATTCCCTAAAACTTGTTCATCTTATAATTAGAATAGCTTGCACTCTTTGACCAACTTCTCTCCACTTCCCTTATCCCACAGCCTCTAGTAACCAACCATTTTCCTGTTTCTTTAAGTTTGGCTTTTTATATTCCACATATGATTAAGTGTCTCTGCCTGATTTCTTTCACTTAGCATAATGCCCTCAAGATCCATCCATGTTGTCACAAATGGCAGGATTTCCGTCTCATGGCTGAATAATATTCCACTGTGTGTCTATGTATACACACACACACACACAGTCTTAACTATTGCGAATAAAACTGCAATGAATATGGTAGCGCAGATAGCTCTTTGACATCCTAATTTCATCTCCTTTGTATGTATCCAGAAGTGACTTCTGAATCACATGGTATTTCTATTTTTAATGTTTTAAGGAACCTCCACACTGTTTTTCTCATAGTGGCTATACCACTATGCACAGGGTTCCCTTTTCTCCATATTCTTGCCAATACTTGTCTTTTGGATGATAGTCATTCTAACAGGTGTGAGGTGTATCTCATGGTTTTGGTTTGCATTACCTTGATGATTAGTGATGTTGAGAACCTTTTCATGTGCATGGCCATTTGCATGTCTTCTTTGGAGAAATGTCTATTCAGGTCCTCTGACCATTTTCTAACCAGATTATTTATTTATTTACTTATTTTTGCTATTGAGTTGCATGAGTTCTTTATATATTTTGGATATTAACCCCTTGTTCAGTAGATGACTACAACTATCTTCTTCCATTGTGTAGATTGCTTTGTTTCATTTGGGTGATTGTTTCTTTTGCTGTGCGGAAGTTTTTAGTTCAATGTAGTCCCACTTATTTTAATTTCTGCTTTTGTTGTTGTGCTTTTTGGTGTCGTATTTTAAAAACCATTGCTGGGGCGCCTGGGTGTCTCAGGCAGTTAAGCATCTGACTCTTGATTTAGGCTCAGGTCATGATCTCAGGGTCAAGAGATCGAGCCTCACACTGGGCTCCTTGCAAGTTGGGAGTGTGCTTGAGATTCTCTTTCTCTGCCCCCTCCCCCTCCATGCGTGGGCACACTCTCTCAAATCTTTAAAATAAATAAATATATAAATAATAAAAACGTGTTGCCAATGTCAAGTAACATTTTCCCTATGTTTTCTTCTAGGAGTTTTTATGGTTTCAGTTAATTCTTTAATCCATTTAAGTTAATTTTTATGAGTCATGTAAAATAAGGATCTAACTTCACTTTTTCGCATTTGGCTATCCAGTTTTCCCATCACCATTTATTTGAAGACACTATCCTTTCCCCACTGAGCATTCTTGGTTTCCTTACCAAATATTAGTTGACCATATGTATATGGGAAGATTTATTTCTGTGTTCTCAATTTTGTTCCATTGGTTTATGCATCTACTTTTATGCCAGTACCATACTGTTTTACTATAGCTTTGCACTATAGTTTGAAATTAGGAAGTATAATGCCTCAAGCTGTTTTTCTTCTTTCTCAACATTGCTTCGGCTTTCTGTCTTTTGTGATTCCATACAAATTTTAGGATTGTTTTCTCTTTTTCTGTGAAAATTTTCATTGGAATTTCGATAGGGATATGGATGGCTTTGGGTACTATGGACATTTTAACAATATTAATTCTTCCAAAACATGAGCTTCTGTATGTTTTTGAAATGACCCAAGTTGTAGTTGATAGTTTCCTAGCTTTCTATTACGGCAAAATGTTCTAGGCTCATCTTGTACATTTTCTTCTCAGAACTGAAATAAAAAAAGCTGGGTTTCTTTTTTTTTTAACATTCACACTTTATTAATAAATCTTATTGGAAACTATAATCATTTAAATTAGGAATAAAATTAAAATGCAAAGAATATAATATTGTTTCCCTAAGTAGTCCAAATTGTTTTATGTTTTATTGATTAATAGACAGACTGAAACAATCTATGAGGGTAATCAGCTTAAGGTATTTCACTCCTAATTAGACAAAATAAAGCTAAAATTATTTACTGCTAAAAAGATATAAATTACTTTCTCTACTATGCAATTATGCAATTTCCCCATCAATCTCCATTTAAGTAACTCTTTAATCCAGGACACAGATTAATTAAAATAATTGGCCCATTTTATGCCCATTTTAATGCAAAAAACAAAGCTGAAGCAATAAATTAATAGTTCATTCTTCTAATTTAATTTAGTTAACCCACTATAATTAATGATTTTATGATATTCTAATAAATGATCCTTCTTCAAAAGCAATTATCAGATAACATTCAGATAACGTAAAAATTTTAATTCAGATTCAAACATTTATCTTAATAATTTACACAAAGGCATTCTAATAGACTTAATTTGAAAGCTGGTTTACTGACTAGAAAACATTCTCAGCTACCTTTCTGTAATTAAGTATTGAAGCTTACCAATTCATATATATTACGTAGCTGACCTGCCTATAGATGTACTCTAAAAAACATCCCACACTAAACACCTGCAAACTTTCTCACACTTAATGTTTCATGTTTAGCCAACTATCAAGTACTTACTGAGTGCCTAACTTCTATCCAACAGATCTGAAAAATGAGTAGGGCCCTACTTACTCATCAAGGCTATTTACAGAATATTGATTTTCCCTCCTACCTAAAGACATCCATCTATGAAACTCTCCCTGTTGTCACCCACATATACTGAGGTCATTCCTCCTCATTCTTTAAATATTACAGTTTCTTACTAACACTTCCCTATAATAACTCCAATATTTTTGGATATTTCAAAACCCACGTTAATGTCCCCCTTCTGATAAGAACTCTTAATTCCTTAAATTCCTCTCCACCAGTGATCTTGTTTCCTACCTTATCTCACTGAAAGCATAAATGTATTACTTAGAACACTGGTTTTTGAGGTATGGTCTGTGGCCCCCTGAGGGTGGGAGGGTGTTCCTGATATCCTTTCAAAAGGTCGGCAACGTCAAAACTATTTTCATAATAATACTGAAACATTTCTTGCCCTTTTCACCATGTTGATATTTGCACTGATGGTGCAAGTAATAGTGGGTTAGAGTTGCCTTGGCATAAATCAAGGTAATGGTGAGGAACTGTACTAAGAGTAGCTGTAGGGGCACCAGGGTGGCTCAGTTGGTTAAGCAACTGCCTTTGCCTCAAGTCGTGATCCTGAAGTCCTGGGATCAAGTCCTGCATCAGGCTCCCAGCTCCATGGGGAGTCTGCTTCTCCCTCTGACCTTCTCCCCTCTCATGCTCTCTCTCAAATAAATAAATAAATAAAACCTTTAAAGAAAAAAATAGTAGCTGTATAAGAATACATTTATGCACTTGCATTTTAAAAGAAATTAGACTTCTACCTCCAAAGATGGGAGTAGACGTATTTTTTCGTATTCCTTCTGCTAAGTAAAACTAAGAACCTTGAATACTATATATAAAACAAACAGGGCTCTGAAAGGTAGAGAGAAGACAGACCAGCAAGGGACCTTAAGAGCAGAGGAATGACAACTCACTTCAGAGGGCGTACTGCCTCAGATGTCTTTTTGCCTCACACAGCACACATGTGGGGCTGAAGAAATCAGCAACACAGAAAGGCTAATGAGCATAAATCAAAAAAGCCCCAACAAAACCCTGCTCTCCCTAGTCAAAGGACCAAGAAAGGGGCAGGGTAGCAAGATTTCCAAGACACTGCACTTACTCAAATTTTCTTTATACATCATCAATTTCTTCTCTATCCTGACATTCCTTCTTCCTCATCTCCTCATCCCATAACCAAGAAACTGCCACTTCTAACTCACTCATTCTCCTGGTGACCTAATGGTCTCATAGCTTTAAGAACTACTGCCTCTATACTCTGAAATCCTATCTCCACAATGGGCTCCTCTTGACCCAAGACTGTAGTCTCCAAGTGCCAACTGAACTTCTGTACTTGAGTTTAACGTGCCCCGAACCAAACTCCTGATCACTCCTTCCCTACCCAAGAAGACCTCCCACTGTAGTTTTCTCCACTAAGATAATGACAACTCCATCCTTTCAAGTGCACAAAAAACTTCTGAGTTGCCCTTAACTTTGCTCTTTCTCTCCTCCTCTACAGTCTATCAGAAATTCTGTCAAAATATACTGAGATCACTTCTTATCACATCTACTGCTACCACCCTGGTCTAAGCCAACACGATGTTTTGCCTAAATTATAATAAATGCCTCATAACTAGTTTTATTAGTTTCCTACAGCTGCCATAAAAAAGTACCACAAGCAGGATGACTTAAACTACAGAAATGAATTATTATCTCACAGTTCCAGAAACTAGAAGTCCAAGATCAAGGTGTTGGCAGGGCCACGGTTCCTCCAAAGGTGCTTGTGGCAGCATAACTCCAATCTTTATGTGGTATCTTCCCTTTGTGCATATCTATACCCAAATTTCCTCTTTTTATAAGGACACCAGTCATATTAAGTTAAGGGTCCAAACTACTCTAGTACAACTTCAACTTAATTAATTAGGACTGCAATGACCCCATTTCCAAATAGGGTCATTCTGAGGTACAAGGGGTTAGAACTTCAACATATGAATTCTTGGACAAAACAATTAAACCCGTAACATTAGCCTGCATGCTTCTATCCTCACACTCTTCATTTGATTCTCAACATTACTACTCTCCCCCATACTTGAACTATTCCAGCCACAATGGCCTCCTTGGTATTCTTTGAATATACAAAGTATGTTCCAGTGTATGTAGTCTCATGTAAATCTCTTTACCTGGAATACTCTTTTTTCACTTATCCTCGTAGCTTGCTCAATTCCTTCCTTGCTCCTCAGATCTCAGCTCAGTCATCATTATCTCAGTGAGCTATTCTCTCTCTCCTCTATTTTAGAAAAGTAACTACTCTCCCCCACCCAAGTGATTCTCCCTTACTCTATTAACATAACTGACATCCTACATACTAACTTGTTTTTATCGATCTTCCTCAACTACGCTATAAACTACAGGAGGGCAGAGACTCTATATTGTTCCATGTTCTATTTCCAGTATCTAAAATAGTGTCTGGCATATAGGAAGTGCCCAAGAGTTATTTGCTGAATAATAAATGAATGAAACTAAAATGTGGAAGGAACTGTTTTACACATATCAGAAGATGCAAGAATGCATAAAATCTCGTCCCTTCAGTAAGTTTACAACTTAGCTGTTATAATAAGGCATTCTATTAAAGTTTAATTCCAATGCCAGAGATTTTTTTTTAAAAACGGCTAAAGTATTATAAACAAATTCACTAAAAAAACCCCACATTACACATTTTCAGTTGTCCGCTAATCATTTTCACATTGATGTAACAACTACAATTCAGACTTAGCCACCCCAAAATCAATGATTCATCTTTCCCCACAAACCTCGACTCCATACACAATTGAAAAATTTGACCTCCATGGTCTTTTCCATTCCTCTCTGCATCTCCTGCTCCAAGTCTAGTCCAGGTCTAAATTTCCTCTAATTTAAACAGCAATAAGACCCTGAAAGCCAACTTTAAGACTTCAGTCTGTCACCACCAGCCCCTAATCCATCTATTTAACATATTTACAGAATAATCTTCCTAAAACAGATTTGCTCTAAAATCTTCCCTACCTCCTCACTGCCTAGAAAATGACGTTAGTAGAGTTTCACGTTAGTAGAGTTTTCAAGATACTCCATGATTCGCCTCACCTACCTTCCTAGATTTTCTCTCCCCTCATCCACTGTTACCTACTAAAACTGGACTATTTGCATTCCCTGGCCTCCAATGCATCTGCATGACTTCCTTACATAATTCCTACCATCTGAAATCCCCTTCTTCAGTTTCTTCCTATAATCCTTTAATCATCCTTTTAAGTCTGTCTCAAATGTCATCACCTCATGAAGCTGTACCACACATGCCTAAGTTCGTATTTTGGATCTCATGGTTATCACTTATCACACGCTGCACACAGTCACATGTAGTACATGTCGAAACTCTTCCATGATACTGAAGTTCCCTTTGGATAAGAAATACATCTAAAACATATTTTGTATCCCAAAAGCACCTTTGTACAGTGCAATACACATAATGAGACTTGAAACAAGTATACAGAAATTGACCTAATAAGCAGTTTCCAAATAGACGGTATAATGAAATTAAATTACTCACAATATATACAGTCTGATCCTTGAGACTTTCAGCTTTGGTTACTTGTTTAAACAAGCGAACAAAATCATTAAATGTTTCACAGGTTATTTGAGTAGAACATCCACCCTCTGAAGAACTGAGATGACTCAATTTGTTTAAAATTTGTTCCAAAAGCAGCCTCAAGGAAAACCATTCAACACAATTCACGAAGACATGTGGGAGCTAAAAACAAAAATTTTAAAAACGTGTAAATAGAAAAGAAAACCCTCACATATGGTCACAGCTCTGTTGGATATTCCCCAGGTGTCCTTCTACTACTCTACATCCCTCTATCCCCCAACCTGCTCTGTACCCCAGGAGGCTGGCCACTACAGACTGCATCACCTAGACTCTCTTATATTCTGGCTCTGGTTGGATTCAGTCAACAAGAAGAACCAGGAGCTTGAAAGATAGCAACAAGAAGAAACAAAATGAATATTCCCTTAACTTACCCCTTATCCCTCAGTGGCCCATAGTTCCACCACAGCTACATTTTTCTACCAAAGGCCACAGCTCTAGCTGGGCAGCCCTCCCCATCTAAGACTATAGCCCTTACAGTGATCTGGTATCAGCTACTTCCCTCCGTCCATTCAGGTGTAGGGGGAGTAAAAGCTCTCAGTGCTTTATCGTCTCTTGTTGGTTCCCTTAACATTTTTTCAACCTTTGTACAACAGTACCTTCATTAAACTCACTTCAATTATTTGAGTTTGCCATTTGTTTCCTACAGAGATTCAGAGCTAATGTGTACTTTACTCTAGAGAATTATTAAGAAACCCAAGTACATTTTAAAATTCTTAGTAGGAATTTCATACTAATAACTTTAAGATAATATTCTAATGATAAACAAACCTAGATCGAAAAGGATTTTAAGAGTTTGAAACCACAGTAATCTTCCTATGAGGATTAAGCTAGCTCTTCGTTTAGAGATCAAAATGGAGGTTAATTCCAGAAGTAACAAGGAAACAAAGACTTGCTTACAGATATAGTCTCTTCTCAAAATGAAATCACAAAAGCAGTGCTACTCACTCTGAGGAAGATAACTTTGGCATCTAGCACAAATAATGGAACTTAAAACTATTTTTAGTGATATTTATAACTATTTTTAATAATATTCCACAAATCTCACCCAAGAGCGAACCTTAACTTTCTCTTTCAGAGTAATAATGTAACTAAGGCTACCTTATATCTCTTAGTCACAGTTTCACTAACATTTGCTGTCCTTTTTTACCCCTATTCCCTGATGAACTAGAGTCTACAATATCTCAAATAAAAAGTGGTCAGAAATATTTCATATAGTAGAAGATATCCCTTCAGAGAAAGGTAAACTATACTAAATCTCCCAGATTCCTCCCATTTCTAGGAATCTATGAGGTTTAAAAAAAAAAAAAATCAATTAACAGTTATTCTTACCTCTAAAGTTCTCAACAAAGTTTGTGTTACATAGGTCTTTCCACTGGCAGTATGTCCATAAATAAAAATTGATGGAAAGCTGAAATGATGTCTCTAAGAGAGAAAAGACAATTATTAGTCAGCACATACAAAACAGTTGATAAATATCAACTCATGAGAAAGTTTTACATAGCAAAGTAAAATATTCAATCCAAATTATTTCAATAGTGACCACACAATGGATCCATGATTACACTTTGAACTTACCTGAATTCAATCCTAGGCACTTTCTCTGTTAAATTAAAATGTCTGAAAAACTGTACTTGGCATCTTTAGTATATATTACATATATAACACTATATACATGTATACTATATATATTATGTATGTATTTATACTTTTTATTACTGTGCAGGTTTATATGTCCGAACTCTTGTATTTTCAAATACATAGATTGCAAAGATTTTTCAAGGATAACTTTAACCATAATCCATTTTTATCTTAATTCTTTGGAAAATCTAATCTCACATGCTGCAATTTCACTACACTTATTAAACAAAGCATACATAATCACAGAGTTGGAAGAAATTTCAAGAGTCCTCTCTTTTTAGGAAAACTTAACAGAATACTTTAAAATTATGCATACTATATTTACCCTAGCCTAAATGTACACATTTCATCAAATAAAACAATAAAATCTATATATCATATATTTCAAAACACGTATTCCCTAGAACCTCCAGATGAATGTTAAGAGTCAGCTGTCCAGTAAAAAATAAAGATTGTCAAATAGCCCCTCTCTTGAACTCCTTAATACTACAAATATGTTTCATTCATTTATTAGACACCTATCAAATACTGAAAACCATAATGCACTGAAGAGTACAAATACCCGTTAAATACAAAATCTGCTGTGGAAGTGGGACAGTCTAGTGGGATGCACTTGTTTTAAAAAATAATTACAAGACGGGGCACCTGGGTGGCTCAGTGGGTTAAGCCTCTGCCTTCGGCTCAGGTCATGATCTCAGGGTCCTGGGATCGAGCCCCGAGTCAGGCTCTCTGCTCAGCGGGGAGCCTGCTTCCCCCTCTCTCTCTGCCTGCTTCTCTGCCTACTTGTGATCTCTGTCAAATAAATAAATAAAATCTTAAAAAAAAATTACAAGAATATTGGATGATGCAATTTCCACAAGAAAGCAGAATCTCTATAATCATAATCTACCAAACAATAATCATGTGTTTGTGTTTATTATTAATTTATATATTCACTATATGTATGTTTTATTTTAATTAAATAATAATAATTATTATTATTTATTAAACATCTATTACATTCTGGCCACTAAGTTACACATTTCCTTTTGCAAGACAAATCAGGGACTTAGATTTATACAGGAGAAAACTTTCTAAAAATATGTGAAAGCAGCCCCAAAGGAGACTTAAGATGGATGTTTTTGTATATTAATCCTTTTTTTATGTTTATACCTGACTATCCTGTAAATTAACTGGCTCAAAAATGCTATCCCAAGAATTAACCCATGCTTGCTGAGCATCTCTGAGTTCCAAATATTATAGTTCACCTTTAAAAAGAAGGTCAAGACATACTTCAGGAAATATTTCCAAGCTACACTAAAACACTCCTTTTCTGAAATCCTGCCACACTGGTCTGCATCCACTATTTGTTGCTTAGTAATATTCCATCCTATAACATCTTTTCTATTGCTACCTAGAATTGTATTGAACTCTTGCACTGTTACTTAACCCTTCACCCTCATAAATCTCCTTAATAAACTCAAATTAGCCAGGATCTGGCACAGTGCCTAACACAAAGAAGGTGCTCAGTAAATACCTGTTGAGCAAATAAATGCATCTGCTAAGGAAAAAAAGGTGTTTTTTTTTTCACTTTTTGCATCTCCCACATGCACACCACACCTTGAAGAAAAGTGGTATTAATATTGTTAAACGTGATATGCAGTAAAAGTAAAGATCGAAACCCTTTCTGTGATCAACACTAAACCAATACTAGTCATCTCTATTTGCCAATATTCTTTTTTCTGGAGGACGGCTCTAGTTGGGAGTGATCTGGTTTTAGATCATCTCCAAGGAAGGGATGCAAAGAGTATAACCGAGAAAATATTTCAGTGACGATACGGATAACTCTAACTGAAAGCATTATAACTAGAATACTGAGGATGCAGTCACTGACCTCTTACTTCCCTAACTACTATGCGTCTTTATGGGAAGGACGGAGTTTTCCATTAATGCTTCAGACTCAGAATGCCATCCAACATTTTTAGTTGGGTGCAAGTACTCAAAGTGCTTTTAAGAAAGCAAACCAGAAGATGGGTGGGAAGGAAAGATAACTACTCTTGCGCCTAAACTCTCATTTACTCTCCTCACAGGAAAGAAGACCCAAGGCTGACTGACATAATTCCATGTCTAAGGCTGAAGCAAAAGGCTCACCACAGGCCACCAGAACAAAACCAAAAATAGCTGGAAGTTTTGAACTGGTGAATGCTACCTCCTGCCTGTGAACAGGAGTCCCCAGCTGCGTCCATTCACTTAACCTCTTCTTTCAGGCGTCACCTGAACTGCTCAAGAATTCTAGACAAGATCTCTTCAAGGCTTCTGCAATTCTGGAAAAGCCGCTCAAGTTTTAGACCTGAAGCCTGCCCTGGCCCTCACTGGGCTCCATAACCACTACCTACACCCACGCTTGACTTACACCAACACCTCAATGAAACGTGCGAACTTACACCGGAAAAAAAAAATAACACTGCCAACAAACCTGTTACGTAAAATCTTTTCCAGCTGGGGTAAGATACTAAGCAACTTCCAGTCGCTACTTTAGGGTAACGCCATCTCAAAAGCGTGGCGTGTTTTAGTAAAAGAACCCATCCTGGGCCAACGTCCTGTGGTGCCGGCCGGTCCTGCCCGTGCCGTTCTTTTAAAAGGGACTAATCAGAAGTTAGGTGGAGGAGTGGGGTAGACCTACAACAACCCTTTCCTCAATGCAAAAAAAAAAAAAAAGGATTCTTGCCTGCCCCTCAATCCAAACACGAAGACAGAAAATTGAGAACACGTCGCAAGACCACGGAAATGTTTGCCTCCAGGATTTGGAAGACAGTTTAACCACAATACCTCTCCAAACAGGGACTGCAAGATGGACACTTGGGACTCGCGACAAAGCACCATGTTTTCCAAGTGAGGCATTCCGGCGGGTGCCAGAGGGCAGCGCAACCCTCTCAGTCAGCTCCACGACCCGAGCCGCAGACTCCCCTCTTCCCCAGAGTCCCCGCTCCCGCCGGAAACCAGACTTGCGAGAGTATGGAAGGGGCCGGCGTACCCGTGCGTCGGCGTAACGGAAGCGCGCACGCGGAGCGTCGCCCCGCCCCCATTTCCAAGGCTCGGAGGAGGCGGGCTCTGTTTTCCCCTTCGAGAAGGGATTTGGCTGGCGGTACTGTTGGTGATTGGACATCTCGGCTGCCGCTTTTTGCCATCCAAAGGCGGGGAGACGACGCTGGGATGTGAGACCCATCAAATGCCTGGCAGGAGCTAAGGGAATTCTGCGGGTTCCTGATCACCCCCAAGCCCGTAGGTTTGATTTTCTTGCCTGCAGAAACTGAGTCCCAGGAGCTTTCGTCCTGAAGCGCCATCGTCATCAAGGAAAAGTAATGCTACCACGCGGGGCATGGAGCCTGCTTAAGATTCTCTTTGGAGGGGTGCCAGGGTGGCCCAGTGGTTAAGCGTCTGCGTTTGGCTCAGGTCACCATCCCATGGTGGGTGGAGCCCGACAGTGGGCTTCCTGCTTGGCGAGAGGCCTGCTTCTCCCTCTCCCACCCTTCCTCTGCTTGTGTTCTCTCTCACTCTCCCTTTCTGTCACATAAATAAATAAATAATCTTAAAAAAAAAAAAAAAAAAAGATTCCCTTTGGAGGCGATTGAGTGGTTCAGTTAAGCGACTGATTTTGGCTCAGGTCATGACTTCAGAGTCCTGGGACTGAGCCCTGTACTGGGCTCCGTGATCTGCAGGGAGTCTGCTTGTCCCTCTCTGCCCCTCCCCATGCTCATGCTCTGTCTTTCAAATAAATAAAAATCTTTAAGAAAAACAAGACAGATTCTCTCCCTCTCCCTCTGCTCCTACCCCCCGCCCCTCATATGCACTCTCAAAAAAATAAAATATATATTGAATTAATGACGTTTTCCAAATGACTAGCATGAGTTCTATTACAGAGTAGATATTTAACCACATTTGCTGTATGAAATGAACAATTAAGGAAACATTCTTGTTAAAGTAAAACACCAAAAAGGGCCCTAATATCCTAGTTTCAGTTGCAAAAATGCTTTCTGTGCCTTGAAATACAGCATTCCATTTTTACTCAGTAGTCTGATTATCATAGTTTTAGTCACTTTGAAGACTACCCTGAGCTCAAAAGAAAGTATAAATGGTTGTCGAAAAAATAAGCATATAAATAAAATTGGGTTAAAATCCAGTTTTACTCTGAAATGAAGCTACCATTAGGTCCTTTGGCCATTTGCTATTAAGGAAATTTGAACATGAAGGACCAACATGGTCTTTAGAAACTGGGTAATAAAGAGGTGCCTGGCTGGCTCAGTTGGAAGAATATGCAACTTTGATATCAGGGTCTTGAGTTCGAACCCCAGGTTGGTTATACAGATTACTAAAAAGAAAGAAATTGAGTAATATACCCTCAGTACCACATTACACTTTGGTGACAGTCCCTCCAGGTAGATGAGGACATTGCTTAGAGTATTATTTTAAAATAAACCAAATATTGACTTCTTTCCAAAACAAATATATTCTAAGAATATGTAAATACTAATTAAGTAATAATTACCTGTATGCATGAATTTATATTAGGATAAAACATAATATGAAATAGATTTGAAAGCAATGTCATACTTAGGCAGATTGCTGCATTTTATGTACCGTCTCTGAACTTACTATACACCTCTGTAGTTCAATCTGGGCACTATGTCCACCTTTTCTGCTCCTTCCATTTACCACCTGTGATAGGCAGAATAATGGCCTTCCAAAGAAAGCTGCGACCTAATTCCAGGACCTGTGAATATGTTTGCCATGTATGGCAAAGGGGAATTCAGGTTGCAGGTGGAAGGAAGGTTATAAGGTTATAACTTTGGCAGAAGGCGATTAGACTGTATTAACCACATGGGCCCAGTCTAATTACAAGAGTCATTATTATTGGAAGAGGTAAGCAGAAGTAGAACCAGATGGGTGGCAGTGTAAGAAAGACTTGGACCGATGTTGCTGGCTTGGAAATGGGAAAGGGGACATAAGCCAAAGAATGCAGACAGCCTCTAGAAGCTGCAAAGGGGAAGAAAATTGATTTTTCCCCAAGAGCCTCCAGAAAAGAACGCAGCCACACTGAAGCCTTGATGTTAATCCAGTGAGACTCATTTCAGACTTCTCACCTCCAGATTTATTTTTAAAAAATTGTGTTGTTTTAAACCCCTAAGTGTGTGGTAATTTGTTAGAGCAACGATAGAAAACTAATATACCACCTGTTCCGTTCGAGTTCATCCTGATCTTTCTGCTGGATTAAAATACATACAGACTCCACTCATTAATACTCCTATTGGTTCGTTTTTGTAGTAATCATGTTTGAAAGTAAATTAGGGATATTAAAGTGGTTAAAAAGAACATTTGTCTCTACTCACCGATTTCAAGAGTGAGGATCATAACACAGACCCTGAAGTATTACAACTTTTTTATCACACCAAAATTATGAACAACTCTATTAGAATTCTATCAAAACTTAAAATGCCAAAAATGGTGCAAATTTAAGGGAAACTTGTCAAATCTACTCCTATTGCAGAAGATTTCAACAGCATCTCCTTCAACTACTGTTAGATCAAGCAGACAAAAACAGCAAGGATGCAGTAGGTTTGAAAAACATAATTAACAACCTTGATTTGCCAGACATACATAAAACGATTGTTTTTTCCAATATTATTCCATCCTCGATTCTTGGCTTTCCCTGTGGACTTGCAATCCAGAGGTGGTCTCTCTCCACATTCTAGCCTCTCCCCAAGAGACACAGAATGCTGCTTTTTTTTTCCCCCTTGCTATTTGCCTGTCTGATCAGAGGGTGGGAAGTATTCTCGGCTGTCCTGTCCTGCTGCAGTCTTCGGCCGGCCCTGGAACTTAGCAGTGGGGTCGTTTGTTTTTTTTAAAGATTTTATTTGTTTATTTGACAGACAGAGATCACAAGTAGGCAGAGAGGCAGGCAGAGAGAGAGGAGGAAGCAGGCTCCCTGCTGAGCAGAGAGCCCAATGCGGGACTCGACCCCAGGACCCTGAGATCATGACCTGAGCCGAAGGCAGAGGCTTTAACCCACTGAGCCACCCAGGCGCCCTAGCAGTGGGTTTTTTCCTCCATAAATCTGTCCTTATCTCCATAGCGGCTAAACTCTGCAGTGTGTCTTTGGGAGATCTTATTTGGGATTTCCTGCTCTGCTCCTAAGAGCAGAAGGTGTTTTCCATTTATCCTTCTCCCAGCTGTGCTTTTAGCTTTTCACATGTACTCTGTAGGTGAGAGGGTTCGTTGCCTTTCTTCTGAAGGCTTAAGACTTTTGTTTTATACAGAACAGGAGTCAGGCGGGGTTTTGTTTATTCCACAACTTCCAATATTTCTCATTTCTCATTCTCTCGTTTCTCATCTCCTCTACCTTGTACCCTAGGGAAGCTTTCTCCTACACTGCCCTCAAACTTTCTTGTGAGCATCCAGTGGAGGTCTATGGAGATGACCCTGTGAGTGTGAGTTCTCTTGGTTTGTGGCTTTATCTTAGTTATAATTGACCTTCACTAAATCATTAAAAATTTTAGCTCAACATTTTTACCTGCTTCTATGGCACCAAACTTCTCCCCTACTCCTCATTTTGCTACAAGTGAGTCAATGCTTACATCCATCCCTCCTCGGAGGAGCCCATCTTTCCTTAAATTTCATGCTATTTGGTTTCCCTGTGACCTTAGCTCTTCTTTGACCCCTGTGGATTAAAGAAAAATTATTAGTTTATCCAGCTCTTCTTGTTAGAGTGGGAGTAAAGCTCTTTCCAGATTTTTACAATCTAGATTATAGTAGAACTCAACTAGTTATTTTTTAAATGCAAGCTCACATCCGTTCTCATTTCCCTTTTTACTTTTTCTGCCTTTGGTTTGAACCTTCCATCTGAAAGCATTTATGTCATTGACTCAGCTGTATTTTCTAGGAAGCCAAAATTTTGTCAACAAAACCTTTCCAATCTCTCAAGTCTAATAAGATAAATACTTTACGCTTGTAGAGCACCTGAAGTTCCCAACCTTGTATTACAGATATTTGTGCTCATGGTTTTTGGGGCAACAATTGGATTAAAATACTCAGATTCATTTATTTATTCCTTTCTTCATCTATCTAGCATTTGAGTGGAGTTGCCAGAGATGCAGTGTGACCAAGAGAGACATTGTACCCCATCCTTGTGAAACTTACAATCTAGTGGGGAAGACAATGAAGACATGATTAGAAGCTTATGTCCTACGGATGCCCATTCTCAGTAAAAAACAATAAATAATATACTTATAGAGTGAATAAATGAGTGATTGAATAATTCTTCACAATTTTCCCCTCTCTTCTTTATGTTACATTTAGCCTCAAATATAATGTTTCTTATGGTGCCTATCACGTTATTTGAGAATTTCACTGAATGTAACCCCCAGGAAATAATTTTCACAAAACATCTTCTTTTTTAAAAATTATTTATTTATTTATTTTAATAACATATAATGTAATATTAGCCCCAGGGGTACAAGTCTGTGAATTGTCAGGCTTACACACTTCACAGCACTCACCATAGCACAACTCTCCACAATGTCCCTAACCCAACCACCCTCTCCCTACCCACCCCCCACCCCAGCAACCTACAGTTTGTTTTGTGAGATTAAGAGTCTCTTATGGTTTGTCTCCCTCCCAATCCCATCTTGTTTCATTTTTTCCTTCCCTACCCTCCAAACCCCCATGTTGCCTCTCAAATTCCTCCTATCAGGGAGATCATATGGTAATTGTCTTTTTTCTGATTGACTTATTTCACTAAGCATGATACCCTCTAGTTCCATCCTCTTCATTGCAAATGGCAAGGTTTCATTTCTTTTGATGGCTGCATAACATTCCATTGTATATATATACACCAGCTCCTCTTTATCCATTCATCTGTTGCTGGACATCTAGGCTCTTTCCACAGTTTAGCTATTGTGGACATTGCTGCTATTTGGGTGCACATGCCCCTTCGGATCACTACATTTGTATCTTTAGGGTAAATACCCAGTAGCGCGATTGCTGGGTCATAGGGTAGCTCTGTTTTCAACTTTTTGAGGAACCTCCATGCTGACAAAACTTCTTCTTTGATAAGTGATCAAAAAGTAGCTCTTCCTAAGTGTTGGATTCTCATTACAGGACCCCAGTTTCCAGTGCTTCTTACACTCTGAGAGCTACTAATATGTATGAGAATATTTAATTTAATTTAAGTATTCCACTGATTAAATTAATTTAATTCTAATTAATTTAAATAAATTTTATTTGATTTATTAAATAATTATTACTTATTAAATATTTAATTTTTATTATTCATAAAAATTTATATTTTATATTTATATTATATATTATATATTTTTATATTTATATTATATATAGTATATGATATATTATATATAATATTTATATATTTGTATTTATAAATATTATAAAAATTATTTATAAAATTATTCATTAATTACTAATAATAAATTTATCAAATAATTATTAATTATTAAATAAAATTTAAATAGAGTTTAATTAATTTAATTTAATTTAATTTAAATATTCCACTGATAGTACAAATTTGAACTTCAGTTCAACTCAAATTTATTTCAATGAGAGAGTTTTTAAAATTGCATCACAAAAGAAAAGTAATAAAAATGTTATGAAACTATATTCAAAGTAATTTATGTAGTAAATTATAAGAAAATCCAATATCAGAGTGAGATTAAATCAATATTAAGTAGAAAAAGCAAGTCAGTTAACTTTTCCACGGCAATAGCCAGATCCATTATTTTTACATTTACTTCTTTTTAATTTTTCAATATTGCATTTCTAAGCACAGTTTATTGGACCGCTAATTTAACACTCTTCAAATGACATTATATTCACTTTAGTGAATATTAATGAATACATTCTTATTCAGAAGATCAATAATGGGGCGCCTGGGTGGCTCAGTAGGTTAAGTGCTCAAGTCACAATCCCAGGGTCTTAGGATTGAGCCCCGCGTTTGGGCTTCTCCCGCTGCAGCTCCCACTCCTTGTGCTGTCTCCCACGCGTGCACTCTCTCTCTCTCTCTCTCTCTCTCTGTGTCAAATAAGAATGTATTAAATCTTTTTAAAAAATAAATAATAAAATTTAGGCTCTAGTGTTAAACAGATGAGTTAGAAACTTGGCTCCTACATTTATGAAAGGTGACCTTAGGTATATTAATTTTCTAAGCCTTGACTCCTTATCTATAGAGTGAGGGGAAATAGAAAAAATCCTGCCTCACAAAACTGACAACTCTAGGGTGCTGGGTGGCTCAGTTGGTTAAGCAACTGCTATTGGCTCAAGTCATTATCCTGGAGTCCCAGGATCGAGTCCAGCATCGGGCTCCAAGCTTCATGGGGAGTCTGCTTCTCCCTCTGACCTACCCTTTCACATTCTATCTCACTGTCTCTCAAATAAATAAATAAAATCTTAAAAAAAAAAAAAAAAAAAAGATCGACAACTCTAACTCCAGGAAGAGATGATTCTCACACCAAACTTCCTCAGCTGCCTGACTAGAATGCAAACACTATAATAGGAGGCAGGGATCTTAGTGGTTTTGTTCAATACTCTAACTCCAGATCCTGGGATAGTGACTAACATGTATAAGGTGCTCAGTTAATATGTGTCCAGTAAATGTATATGATGTATTTATCAGAGGACCCAGCACATGACAAATATGCAACAAATATCAGTATGATTATAATTATTTAATTAGCCTGACCAAAAGCAAACTCCTAATTCTTGCCCTGCTGCTATCACAGTCATTCCATCTCCGTAAATTGGCACTACGTGTTTCTAGTTGCCTAGGCCAAAAATGTGGAACTCACATTTATTTCCCTTTTTTCTTAATACCTAACAAATTCATCATAAATGCTCTGCCTTCATATTCTGTTGTGAGATATTTCTCCATGGGTCTCGCACATTCCTGCATATCTTTTGTTTGTTTGTTTTGTTCTTTGGGGTTTTTTTTTTTTGTAAAATTTTATATATTTATTTGACAGAGAGAGAGAGAGAGAGAGAGAGAGTGAGCACAAGTAGGGGGAGCAGCAGGCAGAGGGAAAAGGGACCCCGATGCAGGGCTCTATCCAGGACTCTGGGACCGCAGCCCAAGCTGAAGGCAAACACCCAACAACTGAGCCACCCAGGTGGCCCACAATTTTGCATATCTTGTGAGCCAGACACTGAATGTTCTTTTCTCAAGACTGTCTCTTCTAAGAACCTGGCCTAACAAACAGCTTAGGAAAATAGAGATAGTGTCTTTCTCTGGAGCAAAAGGGCAGGCAAACTTTCGGCCCGGTATAGTAAAGATAATGTCTCCTTCAGGAGCAAAAAGCAAGCATGTTTACTGCCACTATAAAAGACTTAGGCTTCCCTGTCATATAACAAAACCCACTGTGTGTGTGTAGTTGTTATCTGGTCTTCGTTGTGTTGCTTTTTAGGAATTGGAGCTGGGGCAATTTACACAAAAAGACTAATACTGGGGCATAGAATTAAATGTGTGTGTCATAGAAGTCTTTCTAGAGAAAATGATATCTGATGTGAATACTGAAATATCAGTAGAAGTTAGTCAGGTAAATAAGAAGAAAGTGTAAAGTTTCAATCTGCAAAAGAGCATGAAAACAGAAAAGTTTAGAGGTAGACTTCCTCTATTGTCTATTAAAGTATTACAAAGTAGCAAATATATAAAAATTCACATGACTGAGCAAGATAAGAAGATTCTGAAGAACATCTAATGTTTTAGTGTCTTCCTCATGTATAACATATCAATTATTTCTTGAGAAAAGGACAGGGAAGATATGGTCTTCCAGTGCCCATGTATCAAGTTCATCTTTTTCTCAAATGAGTGTAGAATTCTTCCATGACAAGTAGCCAAGAGTCTTGGTCCACAAGGTGGGAGGTGGTTGAGGGTTTCTTGGGACCCCACACTCTGCCGGTGTCCTAATCATGCAATGAAGCCATTAGATAATCCAACACCAGGAAGAGGAATGAAGATAAATAAACAGGTTTGAGAGCTATTCGAATTGACAGACTTGTTTGGTCAAAAAGAGAGAGAAGACAAGAATGGCTGCTAGGATCCTGAATGGAGGTGGTGGCCATCACCAAGATGAAGGATAGCGGGCAGAGCAGTTTGGGGAGGACAGGGGAGATGAGTTCTGTTTGGGGCAGGCAGAGTCTGAGGATCCTGAAAGACAACCAAATAGTGATGCCCAACTGGCTGAATGGTTCTGGAATTTAAGAAAACCATTGGAACTAAACACTCAGATTTGAGATTCCCTAACATTTACATGGTTGTTAAATTCATGTAAAAATTTTTTTTAAAGATTTAATTTATTTATTTGACAGACAGAGATCACAGTTGGCAGAGAGGCAGGCAGAGAGAGAGAGAAGGTGAAGCAGGCTCCCTGCTGAGCAGAGAGCCCGATGTGGGGCTCGATTCCAGGACCCTGAGATCATGACCTGAGCCGAAGGCAGAGGATTAACCCACTGAGCCACCCAGGCGCCCCAATTCATGTAAAAATTTATGTCACTCGGGGCACCTGGGCGGCACAGGTGGTTAGGCATCTGACTCTTGGTTTCAGCTAAGGTCAAGATCTCAGGGACATGAGATTGAGCCCCTGGCTCCGTGCTCAGCTCAGTGTCTGATTAAGACTCTCTTTCTCCTTATCCCTCTGCTACCCACCCCCCCCCAAGTGTGGGCGCTTGCCAGCTCTCTCAAATAAATAAATCTTAGAGAGAGAGAGAGAAGTCACTCAAGGAGAGTGAACAGAATGGGAAGATTAAAGAAGGAGAATATGGAAATCTAAAAAACATCAACATTCAGAAGTGTCAAAAGAATAGATTAACAGATTGAGAAAACAGCCAGAGAGAGGGCAGGAAAACCAGGAATGAGGAAAGAGGCATCATGAAACTAAGAAAGTTTCAAGAAAGGGAATGATCAGCAGTGTCAAATGCTGCAGAGGACAAATGAAATGTATACTGGGATCATATAAAAAATGCTGTTCTGTAAATGGTCTTTTTCCTTACACAATGTTGCAAACATTTTTTCATTCCAGTAACTACAGATCTGCATTATAATTTTAAGTAGCTACAATGTAGCTGCTACATAGACTTCATGTACAAGTACATACAGATTTATCTAATCAATCATCAACTGAACCCCAAAATTATTTCTAATTTTTGCTTTTATAAAAATTTCTGTTAATATTTTTGTATATAGACGGGGACATGTGTTCAAATATTTCCTTAGGTCAAAATCATAGAATTGGAATCATTAGGTCAAAATGTCTATAAACTTTGAAGATTTTTTATATATACTTACCAAATTGCCTTCTAGTAATTTGCTCCACTTAGCTAAGCCTGGGACTTCTGCACTAAACCAGGGAGACTAGAAGAGAGGAGGGGTCATCACAAGCCAGGAATGTCATGTGATTCTGAGCAAGAGGAAATGGACATGCTTTCTAAGGAAAAACATCTATTAGCAGGTCTCTATAGATTGAGATCCACCAATCCTGCTACTGCAGGATAAATTGCTGGACTGACCAAAGAGGAAGAGGCAGGCCATCCCCATTCCTGAACAGTTTGGGTAGAAGCAGAGGAACATTCTCTGAGCCTGAGGCTGTACCATCTGGAGTGAGCAGGCCAAATTAGGAAAATCCCTCAGTTGAGCTGGATTGTCAAGTAGAGTGCTGTGCTCCTGGCTCTCGGCCGAATTCTTTGGGTTTTGCAGGCAGCTGCAGCTGTAGGGTAGAGAAAGAAAAGCCAGAGGACTGATAGAACGATCCACAAAACTGCCCGGGGCTGCATACCTGGGAAAGAGAAAAGCTGGGGCAGTTTTAAGAGAAAATATTGACCTCTTGGGAGGTCAATGAGGAGGGAAGAAAGCCATGAGATAGATAATAGGAGAGGAGGCCCTGGGGATGGGAAAATCAGATTCCATTTAGAGATCCTGACCTTTGTCCTTGCTCTCCAAACCCGCAGCCTCACTGTCCCTGAATGTGAGGGTGACCCACCAGACCTCTCCCCTTCCATCCAGGTCCGGTGCCAGTCTGCAAACCTGGCCAGGACAGAACCAGACAATCTCTACTCTGGTTGGGTCTGTTGGGACTAGAGGAGAACAGGGTGGAGCTTGGTCGTCCATGCCCTGCCACCGCAAACCCTGGGTTGCTGATGCTCACAGAAGGGAGAACACCACTTACAAGGCTTAGTTTTGGGTTTCTTGGCTAAACCATGAGAGTTCATCACATCTCCCTGTCGGTAGCTTTTAGAATGGAGAGTCAAGTCTACCTGAAATGCAATCCAAAATGGGTAGGAGGGGGTCATATGTTAAGGGGGCAGTCTTGGCCCTCAGCCACTTTATCATGGCCGGAGCCCTTGTCACCTGGGAAAGGACCTCAGTACACCTCTGGAAGGATGATGGAGATCCAGATGGCTTCCCACAGCTCTGTAGCTACTCTTCTCTGCCTCTAGATGTCGCCCTTAGAGTCAGAATAACAAATTGTAGCTCTCCTAGATCATATCACTCCAAGACAAGAACTCTGAAGCTTACCTTACCCCTCAGGATGACAACCCTAATTGGTAGAACTTACACACATCCGACCACAAAACTGAAGGGCTGCGGAGGTGGGGGCAAATAATTGCTTTCTCTTTCCCTATGTCAGATATGTGAGGAGACTGGAGATTAGGGACTGGAATTATGGTACAACAATTGAATTACTTGAAAAAGACTCCATCTCTCTGTTGCCTGGGCAAAGAACTAGTTTGGGCTGGCAACTCCCTCATACCCCCCAACAAGAGGGGCTGTATCGTCTTACTGGCCCCAGGATCTCCAAGGTGCCTGGCAGCAAGGTTCTCAGAAAGCTCCTTGTAAACAGCTGACACCGTAATCAGCATTTCCTGGAAGTCAAGGACTCTGCAGTTGCCCCACTGAGAAGTGTATTCTCCTTGCCCACTAAAAATCATGCAGGGAGGAGGCGGGGGTCTCTTTGCTGCAACTTGGTTGTGTGGCCCACAGCAGCATAGATTTCTATGGGATGGAGGAAGAGTTAGGATACCGAGGTTCTTGGTTGTTGCTTTTGGCTTGTGAGAGCCCCCCCCCAAAAAAAACATATTCCCTACCATGTCGTGAGATATTACAGAATTCACCTTTATCCTCTTCACTACACTGCAAAAAAAGGAAAAATGAACAGAAGATCATAAACACAGCGCAAGAGAAAAGTCAGATACCTAACATGCAGCCACAAATAAAATGATTGTAGATTCCTACTCAACAACAAAGACCAGGAAAGAAAGACCATATACAAAGGGCTGGGAGAAAATATCTGTCCTAAATTGTGCACCCAGAAAACCTCCTATCGAAACTGAGAGCCAAATAAATGAATAAATCTGTTTTGGTAAATAGAGAGTTTGTCACCAACAGATCTATGCTTAAGTTACATGTGAATGATGAACTTCAAAAAGAAGGAAAATTATATCAAAAGGAAGGTCAGAAAATGCAAGAAGGAACATTAAGGAAAGAGAGCGGTAAACACAGGTGAATCTAAAACATTGCAAAAAAAAAGTGATGATAATGATGATGATGATAGTAATAATGTCTAATTTGAGGAGTTTGAAAAAGGACAGAACTTAAACATGGGGCAAGAATGGCATGCAAGGTAGCAGGGAATTGATAGGAGTCTAAGTGTTCCAAAGACCTTTGTCAGAGGTCTTCAAGATATTATCTTTAGACTTTGACATATATTTTGTTTACACATATAAATTGTATAAATCATGCCTTAAATAGACTTCTTTCAAAAAGGAAAAACAAAATGCACATCTGAAAACTTTGGAAGTGTATAAAGTGAAATCTCTCCTTAATTCTGTCATTTATACTCCCCAGATGGAATTTTTTGTTTACTCATGTATATGCACACACATATACAATATCAGAGTTTTTTTAAACAAAAAGATCACTCTTCAACTTGCTTTTTCACTTAGAAATAAGCATAGATATTTTTGCAATTCAACACACATACATATATATGTTCATACACATATGCCCCATTCTGTTTAATTGCTGAATAATATTTTATTGTCTGAAGGGACCATAATTTTAAAAATTCCATTGATTTATAGTAGCTTGGTGATTTTGCTGTTACCACTGTTATTTCAGTATCACAACAGATATTCTTATGCATATTTCTGGCAATTTGTGATTATTTCTATAGGGTAGATTCCCAGAAACAGATAAAAGGCTACATGTAACTTTAATTATGACAAAGTCATATTACTCTACAACCCACAGCTCAACAATGTATGAGAATATCTGTTTCCCTGCACCTCTATCAACCCCAGGAATTATAAATCTTCTGGATTTTTCCACTTTGATACACAAAAAAGAGCTTTGAAATTTAGTGTTTTAAATTGTGTTGCCTTGATTGTTAATAAAGGTATCTTCTTATTTTATTGGCTGTTTACTTCTGTGATTTCGCTATGCATTTTCTTTACTTGTTTTTATTGGCTTTCAGTCTTGCTCAAGTTGATTTTTTACGTTTTTGTGAGAGGATATAATCAATACACAATAAATTGTACATATTTAAAATGATTTAAATGTACAATTTGAGAAATGTTGGTATAGTATGTACTTTGAAACCACCACCACAACCAAATAATGAATATTTTCGTCACCCCAAAAAGTTTCCTCATATTTTTTTTAAAAGATTTTATTTATCTATTTGACAGAGAGAGAGAGTCAGGTAGGGTGAACTGCAGGCAGAGGGAGAGAAGAAGGCTCCCTGTGGAGTAGAGAACCTGATGCAGGGCTTGATCCCAGGACCCCAGGATCACAACCTGAACCAAAAGCAGACACCCAACTGACAGAGCCACCCAGGCACCCCTCGTACTTTATAATTCCATCCTTCTGCCTTTCCACCTCACTCCGGCCCCAGACAAACATTGATCTGCTTTCTGTCACTATAGGTTAGTTTGCAATCTCTAGACTTTTATGTAAGTGGGATCATGCAGTATGTAGTCTGGTAAAATTTTGTCTGGCTTTTTTTCATTCAGCATTGTTATTTTGAGATTCATCAATGTTGGTGCTCAAAAGAGCTATTTCTGTATTTTAAATATGAGTCCTTTGTTATATATAATGAAAAGATGTTCTTAGAGTTCTTTCTATATTTGATGGTGGACTTAATTGTGGTTTAAAATCTGATTCTATGCTTGGAATCACAATTAAAAGGCCTCCCGCATTCCACAATTGCAAAAATTTCCTAGTGCTTGTTTTTTGGAATTACATTAAATTTATAGATTAGCTTGGGAGAAAATCAATACCTTTAAAATATTGACTCTTGGAGCGCCTGGGAGGCTCAGCCACTAAGCGTCTGCTTCTAGCTCAGGTCATGATCCCAGGGTCCTGGGGTTGAGCCCTGCGTGGGGCTCCCTGTTCAGTGGGAAGCCTGCTTCTCCCTCTCCCACTTCCCCCTGCTTGTGTTCCTTCTCTGGGTGTGTCTCTCTCTGTCAAATAAATCTAAAATTAAAAAAAAACCCAAAATCTAAAATAAAATAAAATACTGACTCTTATTGTCCAGGAACATATACGTTTCTCCATTTCTCCATATCTTCCTTTATGTCTTTCAGTAAGGTTTTACAGGTTTTTTTTTTTTTAAGTTTTATTTACTTACTTAATCTCCATACCCATCGTGGGGCTTGAACTCACAAGGTGGAGATCAATAGTCTCATGCTCTTCTGACTCAGCCAGCCAGGTGCCCCTATAGTTTTTCAATATAAACTTGTCCTTTCCTTTTGACCTCACTCACAAGAACTACAATTGGGCGTTAGTTATTATGAATAATATTTGTCCTTATATTCCTCTTACCAGTTTTCTAATCAGATTAAAATGTATATTCTGATTGTTGCTCTGGATCTTATAGGTTTATATAATTTTGTGTCAATTCAATATAGTCCTCACTTCGCACAATTCCAATTTGCACAAATTTCAGTCACCGTGATTTGATTAATAAAACACCAGTCCCCCAACAACAGGATTCAAATCTCAGTTACCGGGGTATACTGGCTAGGAGTAATTGCATATAGAACCTAGTCTGCAAGTCAGAGCAGAAGTAACAGATGAGCGCCAGGATCCATGACCAATTACATCACTTCTTTCAAAATCTGTCCCTGATTGATCACCGGGCCTTTGTTACTAAGTTCAAATGTGGAATGCAAAGCCTGTGGTTTGCTGCCTCCTTGTCTCCTGGTGATAAACGTCTATGACATTTTACCAAAATGAATACTCAAAGGAGGGAATTGGTCACCAAAGGTAAAAGTGCAGCAAAGAAATGAAGTGATAGTGTCGAAGAGAAATCTGAATCGCGCGTGAATGGAATTACAGAAGTTAGAGCTGACTATGGGTAAACTGCCAGCGCCACCATTCAAGAAATTCTAAGACATACAGCGAGAGGAACTTTGTGAAGGTGAACTTGTTGACATAAACAAGGATAGCAGTTTTAATTTTTTTTAAAGATTTTATTTATTTGACAGATCCCAAGTAGGCAAAGAGGCAGGCAGAGAGAGGAAGGGAAGCAGACTCCCCGCTGAGCAGAGAGCCCGATGCGGGGCTCGATTCCAGGACCCTGGGATCATGACCTGAGCTGAAGGCAGAGGCTTTAACCCACTGAGCCATCCAGGCGCCCCAGGGATAGTAGTTTTAGTGAGAAGAATGAAAAGGAAGCGACACCAACAAATATCTTCACCTTAAAGGAATGCTCAGAAATATTTCACAACATTGAAAATACAAGCGATGAAAGTCAAAAACGTTTGCACCAGTAATAAACAGTGTAAAAATGTAATTTAGAAATTATTTGCCGACCAACAATCGCAATAAAATAAGCTTTTAGCAGTGAACCTAAAAAAAAAAAAATCAAGTCTTTTAAGAAACCATGAGCTTGGCGGTCTAAAACTATATACTTGTAGGAAAACTTCGAGCTACTTGGTCCCACCTGCGCTCACGCAGGTGCAACATGGGAAAACCCTCATGGTCACTTGCAGGAAGACCCTGGAGGGAGGCAGGATGCTGAGGAGACCTTAAATGAAGCTGGATGCCTGACCAATCAGGAAGCTCTTTATAGGTATTGCTCCCCTTTTGGGGGAACTCCCAAGAGTCTACTGGCGGCTTCTTCCTAAGGAACATATGATGACATCTTGGGAAACCCTTTCCCGTGCCTAGGAAGCCCTTTCTAGCCCCTGATACACAATTACCAAGGTTTGTCATTCACATTTTTTTGTTTCCAAAGGCATAACACTACCTGAGTGCTGTCCGCTTTGGAGTATTGTGGCACTTACGGAAGATTTGTTCAGGGCACTTGGCATGTACTTATACTGCTATTTTTCACCAGCCCAGCAGCAAGTAAGGAGCACAGATCTACTAAGTACTTAAAGGCTTCCTGTTCTCACACTTAGTGCCTGCTCCCACATCCTCACCCAAGCCAGAGCCTTACCTAGGAGAGGTCACTGATGGTTTAAGGGCCTCAGGTACAAACAAATGTAATTTAACTATTTGTTTTGTGTTATGGGAAGCCACACTTAGGCTCTTGAATGCCCGAGCTCTATTCTTGCCCTACTGGGTCATCCCAATATTTCTGAGAAGAGATTCTTTGGGAGCTAAGAAAGAATGTGAAGATGTGAAAAAGCATAAAATAGAAAAAATAAAAAATATAAGTCAAACTGTAGGTATCAGGAGTGAGATGACAGTATATCTAAAAGAGCAGCCAAGGGGGTGCCTGGTTGGCTCAGTGGGTAGAGCATGTGACTCTTGAACTTGGAATTGTGGGTTTGAGTCCCACTTTGAGTGTAAAGATTACTTAAGAAAAAATCCTTAAAAAAAAAAGCAGCCAAGAGATGAGAAAGATGTTGGAAAATTAGTGATGGCAAATATGAATCCATACTCAGGCATGCAAAATCACTACCTCATGTTATTTTTTTAACTCTGAGTTAATATAACTTTGGTCCCCATTTCCATGACCAGGTTGACTGAAAGTTTAAGCTCAATCATGTTGGAAACCTCTGCTCCCACCCAACCCTATGAAAGACTCCAGGGAATATACGGGGCAGGAAGCCTGCTTTTCCCTCTCCCACTCCCCCTGCTTGTGTTCCCTCTCTTGCTGTGTCTCTCTCTGTTAAATAAATAAAAGTCTTTAAAAAAAACTAAACTCAACTCAACATTTAAAAAAAAAAGAGCAGTTATGAGGGACAATGGCTGATCAAAGACCCCCGATTCACAGTGCAAGCCACGCAAAAACCCCAGCAGGTGATTGGCCACTTCTGGATAAATAACCAGGCCCTGCAATGGGCAGCCAATTCATGATTAGCTATTGTCTATAATATATGCCCCAGATCTAGAAAGCTCTGAAAGATAAAAGCCTCCCGGTAATCATTTGGAAGTGATATCTGGCCTGGTCGGTCTTGAAATAGTTTATAGTCTTTATTTGCCTTGTTTCGCGTTAGTAGTCATATATTTTGCTGGAGAGAGATTCGTGTGTTTGATGAAAGGGTGTGGTCTCAGATTTGCTGGGGATATTGAGGAATATATGGTCCACATCCCATATTTTCTCCAGAAAATTGAAAAAAAAATCTGAATTCCTAAAGATTGTGGAACTTGTGCACAGGGACTTACTGGCTCATGCACGAAACTGTTCCAGGATAGACTCCTCAAGTCCCTTGTTCCCAACCATGAGGAAATAGAACATCAGAACAGATGTCCTGGGTAGTCACTCTTGAGACTGATGAACCTGAAGGTCTGGTCTCTCCCGGGAGCAGACAGAGAATAATGAATGAGGAGAGGGAGCTTGTGGCCAGGGCTCCCGGGATCTCTGTGTAAATCTATGGGCCAAAGAAGCAATACACACAGGATAGCAGGAACTCGATCCCTGCTGGTTGGGCTTTAGTCAAATATTAGCAATGGAAGAGTAAGGTGGGGCTATGTTCTCTGGCCTTGAGAGGGAGGTGAAGGGTGGGGGGGAGGGAAGGTGGGAAGTTACTGTTAGCCCGCATGAAGCTTATTAGCAGAAAGAGATCTTTCAGAGAACATACATCCAGGTCTTACAACTTACTAAGGGGTTTTGCCGGGTAGAGACCGCATGCTTATTAGATCTCAGCTTTCTATGAAAAAGATGTGATTGGGCAAAAGAAAGAAGTAAAGGATGTGAAATGGCAGGTATTTCAATAGGAAATGGGTTGTTTCTTCACATGAGAAGACGAGAGCTAATACACAAAGAGGACATTCTCTAAGAGGTAAAAATGCAGACAAGAGCCCAAGAAAATCAAAAGGAGAAGTACTTGCCTCACAGCTATTTCACAGTGTGAGGAGAATCTGGGGGTTATTTTCACAGTTTGAGGAAGCATCCATAATGTGAAGACTTTATTGTGTAAGAAAGCATAAGCATGAGCTGGTTCAAATGCTTTGATGAACAAAAGAGGTGTAGACAAGTAAATAAACATGGATTATTTAAGGTCATTTACCACAACATACATGAAACATACTTATTCGGGGGATATTTTGTGTTTCTTTTTTTTTTAAGATTTTATTTATTTGTCAGAGAGAGAAAGCGAGAGCACAAGCAGGCAGAGGGAGAAGCAGGCTTCCCACCGAGCAAGGAGCCAGACACAGGGCTCAATCCCAGGACTCGAACCCAGGACCCTGGGATCATGACCTGAGCCAAAGACAGATGCTTAACCGACTGAACCACCCAGGAGTCCCTCTTATAGAATACCATCACTGTGAGCTTTCAGAAACTCACCACGGGATTTGACTGGGTTAGAATCTTTCATCAGTGTTTGAGACTTGGCAATCTATGTTTCCTGTAGAGATCCTTGTTAACCAGACACCCTAGAGTAATGGTTGCTATGTAACACACATTCTCGTGAAGAGGTTGAGGATGGGGTGTAACAGTTGCTGATTTCCTCAACAGGTCAGGTATGACTGAAGCAAGGGTCCCATTCTCTTGGGGCAGGGTGGTCTTCTACCTCTCTCTGTCACCGGGGTCCACTGGCACCGGCTGTAGGAAGGGCCACTGACCTACTTTCAGGAGCTAGCTGCTGCTTCTCATCTGACATTGCCTCCAACATTCTTGCTAATTGTCTTTACGCTCAGCTTCTGTTTTCTCACTTTTGGGGGGCTACCTCTTGAGATTACCTTCTGTTCACTCTTGGTTTGTGTTTTACTTCATGGCTTTGGAACGCCATCCATCTTGCTTGCTTGCCTGGCTCTCATCTAGCCTCATCTCTGGCTAGATTCAGTGTACCTCCGTTTGCTCAGCCCCCTTCCTCAGAGATGCTATATTATTTTTCTCTCAAATTCGCCTCCTTCTTCTATGTCACACTCTTAACCAGCCTCTCCTTGATCATTTACACATTCAGAGACTGGAGACTGCCTGATAATATCTTTTAAATTCTGCCTAATACCTATCAATATTGCTGGACACTATTGATTGCTCACTGAATATGTGTTGAACATCAATCAAACTCGTTTTCAAACTATTCATGATCAATTGTGGTCATGAAAACACCCTGGTGAGTCAAGACTAGGGCTTGGGGTGTGTGTGTATGTGTGTGTTTAATGAAGTAGAATGTGATAGAATGAAAAATATCGGAGTACATGGCAAAAGAGTATTGTTTTGTAAAATTTGTGTTTCACAAAGTTTAGGAATCTTAGTTTCAGTTCTTTTTCATCCCTGTAGGTCATGGTTAAAAAATGCAAAGCAGGTTAGATGAGCTAAGCTTTTGTTGTTTTTGTTTGTCTAACATCTCCGGCTGTATTTCTGGCAACGGAACCTCTTCCATTCCTGGCTCTCATTCCTGGTCAACTTTTCCCCCATCCATTCAGCTTTGTCACTGAAAAACTCCATCCCCTTGTCACCATGACTGGCTGAGGAAGAAAGAAGTGCCATAAACCAATCCAGTCAGAGTGCTCCTTGAGATATCACATTAAACCCTTTCTTTCCATTGGAGTTGCCAGATTGGTAGACTGATTTTTAAGGCTACCTGTGAACATACCGGAGAGACTTGGAGAGAGACAGACACTGCCCATGGTCCCATCGTTACTCCTGGACTTTCCTATTACAGGAGCCAGTGCACTTCCTTGGTTTAAATTGGAGTTTTGGGGGCACCTGGGTGACTCAGTCAGTTAAGCATCTGCCTTCAGCTCAGGTCATGATCCCAGGGTCCTGGGACCGAGCCCCACATCAGGCTCCCTGATCAGTGGGGAGCCTGCTTCTCCCTCTCCCTCTGCCTCCCCCACTTGTGTTCTCACATGCTCTGCTCTCTCTCAAATAAGTAAATTAAAAATCTTTAAAAAGAAAAAGAAAAAAGAAATTGGAGTTTTGCCTTTTGCAACCAGAAGAATCGCAGCTAATGTGCAAGAACAGGGGATAAGGAGTGGGGAAAGCTGGATTTAGGCCGAATAGTGCCGCACCCTGGATATGGGACTCTTGGAGAGGATCAAAAGCTGTACAGGTCTCAGTTTTCTCTTCCTCTGAGAAAAGAGAAGTGGGTTCAGACGGTCTCTCACCATCCTTACTGGTCATCAGAGCTCCCCGTGGAGCTTTAGAAAATGCAGATGTCGGATCTCCATGCCAGGTTTAGGTTTTCTGAGTCAAAATCTACAGGAGTGTGGCTAAGGCGGCGTTCGTCATTGTAAAATGACCTCATATGATTCTGATGCATGACCGACATGGGTAAGTTACATCATCACTAAGGTATTTTCTATCCTAATCCTCAGAGCTCTGTCATTCTTCTGACATGCACAGTCTGATCAAACTTCCAGGAGTTGACAGAGTGACGATGGCAGACTCAGGATTCACACTATTTTTGTTGACTAGCCTGAAATAAATGATGTCATGTGAATGCTAATAATGACTAATAAAGATGTGCTATCGCTCTTCCTAATTAGCCTTATAGAGAACTAACACCCGCCAATGCATCCATCACATTTTCTCAGTGCAGACTCCCACGGTATGGTCTGCTCTCATAATACACTCTCTTCCCCCACCCCTCTGCCGCCCCAAGAAGTAGAGGCTTAAGGGGAGAAGTATGAAAAGAAAAAAATAATAAGTGCAAGAAAGTCAGATGATTAAATTTGCTTTGTGTCATTACAAATATTTCTAGTGCCAGAAGCGACACATTTCCATTCTTTCCTGTGCTGGAGCACATGTATAAATTAGAGTTGTTAGCCAAGCGATAATACATTGACCTCAGTGACTTTTCTTGAGTAATTGTGTCTTGCCTGAAGATTTCCTTCTATATAGAAAAAGCATATTTCTCTCATTAATAAAAAAAATCCACAGAGATAACTCTCATTACCCCTACAGATCTGTGTCTATTTTTCTCTTTAGTATGCTCCAAGATAATTCATTATTCAGTTCATTGTTTTTCCCAGGAACACTAACAAGACTAGCAGATTTGAAATTCTTTGTCTGGGAGACTGATGTCTTGGTAAATTTTCATTATGTTCCTCTCACTACCAGTCTTTGGTGGAAAAAGCAGTGAGTTATTGGCTAGCTACAGAGACGTGCATGAGGCCCTCAAATGCACGTGTTCCATTCGGTATTCTGGGGGCTATAGGGTAATGGCCACGGAGGGGAGAAACAGGGTAGCCTCTTGAATCAAGCCCCTCCGGAACGGAGGAGGAGATGGGGACCACCAAGCAGGCAGAATGGGGGAGGCAAGATAGGAGACAATTTTGCACCGAGGAAAATAACTATTTTTGAAATGTTAGAGTAGCCTGTCAGCCTTGACAATTTTTCCCCCCAGATTCAGAGGAAACCAGGGTGAGTAATTATAGACAGTGACTGTCATTGTCAAGATAGTTCTGTAGTTAGAGAAACACAAAATATGTCTCATTTAGAGGCACCTCAAATAGAGGCCTGGGGACAGCCATCAGTAAGAAAAGGTTAATAAAGTCAGAACAGTCAGGCGATGGTGCCGAAGCTGAAGACTGCAGCGATGTCCCTGACAGGAGAGGACATTCCGTCCTCCTTAAAGCAGGGAGTTTGCTTTCAAGCAAATCTGGATGGAACAGTCTGGAAAAGGAAATGGCTCCTGGAATTCTGCAGTAAAATGGAAGGCAGAGCAGAGAAGCAAAGCCCACCCCATGTCTATGTGTTAACTAGTCAGATTTTGAAAATTCTATTTCCTTTCTTAAGTTCATCTAAAAAATACTTTGTGAGGGGGAGCAAGAGTCTTTCCTTAGACTCATGATAATGCAGCAATCCATTTCAGCTCATGTGTAAATTCAACAAGGAGGTTGAAGGGAGGGAGCTCATGACCTAAGCAGTCGGTGTTTTAATAAACATTAACTTGAAACCTTAAGTATCACACAATTTGGAAACACAAGGCACTTTCACTGTGAAAGTGTGTAAGAAGAAAATATGTATCAGGTAGGGTTGAGGAGAGTCATTTTCCTCATTTACTTCATGCACAGGAGAAGCAGTTGGGTGTAGCTACCTTAGGGTATCTGTTCCAGATTTAGCAGCGCTCAGATAGACCTCCTGAATTCTAATAAAGGCACACGGTTGGATTAACTGATTGTACACACCATCTTCTTACATGCGGTTTTTGTTCGTTTTTTCAACTCATAATATCTCCCTTATTCTTACCACACCAGTAAAAGGAGCTTACGAAGACAACCGTTATCTTTAACCTTTTGCGTAATCCCGTGCTCAAAATGATTTTCTACGTGTATGTCAAGTCCAAGGAAGTTTGTTTCCTGTAAAGCCAGGTGGTACAGTAACCCTTCCTCCGTCACCTCTTCCTTGGCTCCTCTCTCCTTTCCTTTGCAATCTATATTTAGGATCTGAAATTTCTCTAAGCAAAATGGGAGAACCATGTGAAAATTAGGCTAAAATGGAAAGCTTTATTTGTTTTGTTTAGGAAAACTTTATTCATCCGTCACAAGTAGATGTGATCTTTAAATACTTACAGGGTATCTTAGTCTGGATGTAAGACTAATTTTAAAAGTTGTGTTTATTCTTTTTCTTCTTTTTAAAAAAGATCTATTTATTTTAGAGAGAGAGAGGGAGAGCATGAGCCGGTGAAGGGGTAGAGGGAGAGAGAGAGAATCTCAAGCAGATTCCATGCTGAGCACAGAGCCCAACATGGAACTCTATCTCAAGACCCTGAGATCAGGACCTGAGCCAAAACCAAGAATTGGACGCTTAACCTGCTGAGCCACCCATATATCCCTAAAGTCATGTGGTTGTTTTTTTTTAAGATTTTATTTATTTATTTATTTATTTGACAGTGAGAGAAATCAAAAGTAGGCAGAGAGGCAGGCAAAGAGAGAGGGGGGAAAGCAGGCTCCCCGCTGAGCAGAGAGCCTGATGCAGGGCTTGATCCCAGGACCCTGAGATCATGACCTGAGCAGAAGGCAGAGGCTTAACCCACTTGAGCCACCCAGGTGCCCCTAAAGTCATGTTGAAAAAAGAAATCTAGGGGCTCCTGGGTGGCTCAGTGGGTTAAAGCCTCTGCCTTCATGATCCTGAGGTCTTGGGATCGAGTCCCGCATCAGGGTCTCTGCTTCAACAGGGAGCCTGGTTCCCCCTATCTCTCTTTTTGCTTGCCTCTCTGCCTACTTGTGATCTCTGTCTGTCAAATAAATAAATAAATAAATAAATAAAATCTTTAAAAAAATAAAAAGGAAATCTAAAGTATTAAGATTTGAGAGGATTGTACTACAGTGAAGATGTCTGCCCACATATGGAACTTTTCCCCTCTCATTTAATATTGAGTAAAACAAAGTCCAGTTTTCATTCTGCACTTGAGCTAATCATGTCATAACCAGTACTCAGTTCTACATAGAAATAGTGTTACCTGCCAGTAGGTTTGGAGGAAGCCATTGAACATTATTGAGTAAAATGATAGTTATGGTTGTGGTTTCTAAAAAGAAGCAGCTAGAGTTTAAACTGTTATGACTGAAGGAGTTGATTAAAAAAAAAAAAAACAGGGGCACCTGGGTAGCTCAGTGGGTTAAAGCCTCTGCCTTTGGCTCAGGTCATGATCTCAGGGTCCTGGGATTAAGACCCACGTCAGGCTCCCTGCTAGGTGGGGAGACTGCTTCCCCTTCTCTTTCTGCCTGCCTCTGCGTACTTGTGATCTATCTGTCAAATAAATAAATAAAATCTTTAAAAAAAATAGATAAAGGGGAGCCTGGGTGGCTCAGTCGTAAGGCGTCTGCCTTCGGCTTGGGTCATGGTCCCGGGGTCCTGGGATTGAGCCCCGCATCAGGCTCCCTGCTCTGTGGGAAGCCTGCTTCTCTCTCTCCCACTCCCCCAGCTTGTGTTCCCTCTCTCTCTGTCTCTCTTTCTGTCAAATAAATAAATAGATCTTTAAAAAAAATAGATAAAAAAATAAAAAAACAAAATAAAAATATTTTCTGGCTCAAATTCAAATTTTAATTACTTGCAAAGAACATAAATGAAAAGCGGTGTTTTTGTAATTCCAAAAATTATATAATTAATTCCAATAATTATGTAATTATTACCTGAAGGGCTCATGGCAAAAAGTACCATTGAGTAGTTCCATTTCTGTTGAACTGAAGACCAGAAGCTGGGCATTCTCTCTCTCTCTTTTTTTTAAGTGTATTTATTTATTTTTTTTTGTAATCCTTATACCCAATGTGTACACCTCGAGATCAAGAGTCACATGCTCTTCAGTCTGAGCTAGCCAGGCACCCCTGGGCATTATCTTTCTAGATACCTCAGTGTAACTGCAAGACTCCCACCTTCAAACATGTTGGAACTACTCTTTTATTCTTCAAATATTCATTAAGACACCAGGGTAGAGGGGTGCCTGAGTGGTTCAGTCAGTTCAGTGTTTGCCTTCAGCTCAGGTTATGGTCTTGGGGTCCTGGGATTGAGTCCCACATAGGGCTCCCCACTCAGTGAGGAGTCTGCTTCTCCCCCCCACCCCAACTCCCCCACTGCTCGTGCTCTCTCCATCTCTCTCTCTCTCAAATAAATAAATGAAATCTTAAAAAAAAAAAAAGACACCAGGGTAGAGATACTGAAGACATGAAGATGAAAGAGACGTAATTTCTACCATCAAGAAGCCAAAAAGTGGGGTGCTTAGGTGGCTCAGTCGGTTGAGTGTCTGACTGTTGATTTTGGCTCAGGTCATGATCACAAGGTCATGAGATCAATCCCTGTATTGGCCTCCATGCTGAGAGTGGAGCCTGCTTGGGATTTTCTCTTTCCCTCTTCCTTCTGCCCCTTCCCCCCTCCCCCAAAGAAGCCCAAAGTTTAGCCAAGAAGAAAGACATTCATATACCTGTGTGTTAGGTTCAGACATGGAAACATTTCTAAATGCTTAGGAGAGTCTAATTCTGTGAGGGAGAGTGAGAAGAAAGTTCCAGGGAGTATTTGATGTTTTAGTTGACTCATGAGGAATAATTAGAAGTCTCACAGGCAAACAAGAAAGTTCCAGAAAGGTGAAGCACTTTTGCAAAAGCATGGAGTGATACATGAATGTTGGAGAGAAGGAATTAGTTTAATTTCACTAGAATAGAGATCTAAAACTTGGACGTTAACTAAAGATAAGGAGACAAGAAAGGTAGATGGAGGTCAGATGGAGTTTGCCTTTTATCCAACTGGTCAGTGATTCTTAGCTTGAGGAAGTGCACACATACCACACTGCAAAAAAAAATTCCAGCATGACTCATAGATTTCCTATCCCCATTTCCCACCCCCTCCCCCACCATCTTCAGGTTAAGAAGCCCTGCTGAGGGCAGTAGGGACCACTCAAATATTTTAAGCCAGAGAATGATATAATAAAATTTGTGGTTTAGAAAAAGTACTCTTACAGCAGAGTGGAGAATGTTACTTGACACCTCTCATGTGCCAGGTTTAAAGGACAGACTGGAGGCAAAGAGATCCATTAACATCTCACTCAGGTCAGTTTCTTTAAAATCTGGCTCTCGCTCCCATAGGTAATTAAAACACACCTGAGAAGAACATCAGGATGCAAGTGGTTGTGCATCTCTGCTTTCCAGCCTAGCTCCTCTCAACTGCCACACCAACCAACTTTCCTCCTGCCTCGTGCCCTTTTGATCCACTGCCTAGATTCTGACAAGGATCTCTCGTTTTGTAGCAATCTCTCAGAGTAATAACTGCTTACACACCCCCTTTTGGCACAGCCTCAAGACCTCCCATGTCAGTGTATGTTCCTCAAAGGTTGATGACACCAGATTTTCTCCAGTTCCATGAGCTGGCCCAAACAGTAAGGAGGCTAATGTCACCTCTAGGTGAGAGGTGACACAAGATTAAACAGACATGGGAGGTGTGGGTTGGGAATACAGATGGGTCACAGGAGGAATTAAAGGACTTTAGCCACCTGGGGGCACCTGAGTTCAGGATCTATTCTCAGGGTCCTGAATTCAAGCCCAATGATCAGATGTGGAGCCTACTTTAAAAAATGGGAGTGAGGGGGCTTTGCCACCAGTTGGATGTAGAGGATGAGGATGAGGGTGTGACATGAATGACTTCCAGGTTTCCAGCTCAGAGAATGGGATGCTCATAAAGGATAGAAGAGGAAGTGGAGTTGTGCCTAGTTGGCTCAGTCGATATAATGTACAACCCTTGATCTCCAGGTTGTGAGTTCAAGCCCCACACTGAGTGTAGAGATTACTTAAAAATAAAATCTTAAAAAGAGAGAGAGAGAGAGATACAAGGGGTATTTTGGACTTGCTGATTTTGAGCATTCTTCGATTCATCCAGGTTCTGTAGGGTGTGTTCTGCTTCTCGATTAAATGTTAATGATCCTGGGGTTTGATTCTCACTTACCTTGTCTTACTCTTGCACACAGACTCTGCATGATCCTCTTCATTCTCATGGCTTCAACCACCACCTGCCTGAATGCTGTACTGCCTGCTTCTAATCTCTCCCCTTTGTTAAGTGGATAATAGGAACTCAACGAATACTTATCAAGTAAATGAATGTATGGTTGACCGAACTCTTCTTCCATAATGCCCCAAGAATTCTCTTTCTAAAAGGTAAATATGAAGGGTGGGTTGGTGGCTCAGTCGGTTAAGTGCTTGTCTTCAACTCAGGTCTTGATCTCAAGGTCCTGGGATTGAGCCTTGCCTGGGGCTCCCTGCACAGTGGGGAGCCTGCTTCTCCCTCTGACCTCCCCTCCACCCCGTTCATTCTCTCTCTTTCTCTTTGTCTCTCAAATAAACAAAATCTTTAAAAAAATAAAATAAAATGTAAATACGAGTCAGGAGTTAAGAATCATGGTCACTCTGAAGTCAAAACCCATTAGCATGGAATCGATTAATGAAGCCTTGGCAATGGAGAAGTTCACCCAGGGATAATACGTGATTAGGGAAGACAAGATAATAGAGGACAGAACCTTGGATGTCAATAATATTTAAGAGTTAAGCAGAGGAAAATGAATCAGAAAGGAAGAAGAAAGTTATAGGAAGGTGGAAGAAAAACCAGGGGATTCTCATATCTTCAAAGCTAGACAAGAGGTTTAACTGTTTTGGAGGGGAAGGCCCATGAATGAAATGGCCATGGTGGCAGGTAAGGAGAATATGAATGGGTCCAGCAGCATGGACTTCCAATTACCAAGACTGTTCTACTTGTTGCCACTGCCGAATATCTAACCTGCTATCAGTAGAAACCAATGCTAAGCTACTGTTATGTTACTATCTCTTGAAGAGTCCACTTGCCACTTGGTGGCAAGTTGACTACAGTGGTCCTCTGCCACTCAGGAAGAGCCAGCAATGCATGTAGACAGAAAGGGACACACATTCAGACATAAGTGTGCCTTTTCTTTCTGCAAGGTGTCAGCCAGCACCACTATTTAAGTGCTTAAAGAATGTTAGATCCACAGATATAGGATCCCAGATAATATCATTTCAAACCAGGGGACCCACTTTATAGAAAAGGAATAGAATAGGACATTAGCCATGGGATCACCCAAAGCTAATGGCCTGAGAGAGAGCATCGGAACATCCTATTAAAGGCATAGATAACGTGGAAGCTTGGAGATAATACTTTACAAGAATGGAAGTATGCAATATACACTCTGAGTCAAAGAACTTAATGGAGTGTTGTGTCTTGAATGGGAAAAATAAATGGGTCCAGGAACCAAGTCGTGCAAGGAAGAGTGGCTCCGCTTGCCTTCACTCCCAAGTAACTCCCATTGCTTTCCATGTGAGGCATTGGTGTTTCCTATCCATGCAACTCTAACTTCTGCTGGTTTAGAAGTTCTAATTTCCAAAGGGGGAATAGTTTCACCAGGGGACTGCCATGGATCCTTGAGCCAAGGGATTTTCAGATAAGAAGGGGAGTCACCATCCTGGCAAAGGCAAGTGAATGTAAGCATTGAGAAGAGGTAGAGCTTTACAGTGGGAGCAGGGAGGAATATGTGTGACACTTAGGTGACCCACTGGGGCATCACTTGGTATTTCCATGCCCAATTTTTAGGGTGGATGGGAAAGTGCAGCAATCTCATCCTGAGAAAATCCTGGTGACCAGGGTCTGACCTTGTGATGTGACCTTGAGACCAGCAGAGGTACTAGCTGAGGGGGAAGAATGGACAGCTGGGCGGGGATGGGGAAGGAGATGAATATCAATTGTAGCCTTGAGCGCAGCTGGAGTGGCAGGGGCATAAGTCACCCACTAACCTTCTCTACAAAGTTAGAGAAGTGAAAGTCAGGAAGAGCTGCTTCCAGAAAAAATATAAAGAGGGGGATCTGAGTGGCACTGCGGTAGATGCTGTGAAGCACCGTCCAGGTCCCTCTTCAATTAAGGGTTGGTTGCACTAGTTGCTGGGAGTGCTAGCTGCAGAGGGCCTTCAGCTGTCGGCCCTTCCAGGGACTGCCTGCAGAAGTGGCTTTGCCCAAGGCCATGCCCCTTCCCGGGGTAGCCCACATACGATGATTACTGGGGAAGTATGAAAACCTGGTTATCCTGGCGCACCTTGGGCTAACACTCAAGGTCCATTCTGGCTTCAGTTCTCCTGCAGTCAGCCGAGGCTGTCATCGGGCTACACTGGCAGCTCCATATTCCCTCCCTTCCAGTCCCACTTCCTTCCTCTATCTTTCACAGGTATTGATCTCAAGGACTCTTTTCAGCAATCATCTGCATGCTTCTGCTCAGATTCTGAGCTTAAAATCTGCTCCCCAGGGAACCCAACTGGTGATGCTTCCCTAATGTTGATTCACATCATTAGTCTGAGAGGAGGGTTCTCTTCACATCACTGTTCATCCTTTCTTCAGACCTGGGATCAATTCCCTTTGGAGATGAAAAGACCTTGATTGTGGTACTCATAGGGTCCTGCTCAAGGGGTCCTCTTCCAGCTGAAAGTCCATCTGGCCTGCCATCTTCTCTCAGCCAATTTCAATCATTCACATTTTCCCCGGCACGACTGCTTTAGGATGTGGAGCCTTGGAACACCCTACTGTTCTGGCCAGGGTTTACACTGCATTCAGAAGATCACACAGAAAAGGAAATCCAATTCAACTAATGTTTATTGAATGGCTACTGCAGCAGAGATAACCGCCTACCATCTGGGAGTTTACAGAGATGAATTAAGTCTCTTCCCAAAGAGCTTACAAAAATGTGCTGGACTAGCAATTTTCTCTTTTGAAGGCTAACCCAGGAGCAGCAAACATTTTAGGTTTTTACACATTACGTGCTTCCTTCCTTTGGAGTGCTATTGCTGGGAGCTTCAAAAGCAACATTCAGAAAGAGAGACTGAACTTATCCCAGCCTCTATGCCCTTCTGTCTTGCCAACCACAGGATCAGACATCCAGTAGTTTCTTTCACAGAGATGCTTCAAGCCTGAGTCCATTAATTGACTAAACACCACCATTGGTGGTCTCCTGCCTTGACTTCACTGGGTGGTAGATGAAAACAATGATTCCACCCAAGGTGCTCATAGATAAGTACCAAGAACCCTATTCCATAGGCCAAGGAATTCCTAAATCTGGGTGGCTCCAAGAGTCTATTTCCATTGACCTGTATTTGAGCACAGAAATTAAAGAGGTCAGGCATCCCAGACAACAAGCAAAGTCACATTCGGCATTGTATACTCTTCAACACGTGCTATGATGAAAGGCACCACAGGGAGCCTCCCTCAGAGACCGGATGCTATCCTGATAAATACCTTAGATTGTTTTATCTGAATAATAGGTATAACTTCACCCAGGGAGATTGAAGGGGACTATGACATCAGTTTCCTTTGCCTGTCCAGTCTGCCTTACAGTGTATTGTGTTGGTCAAATGAAAACATATGAGTTCGTTTCATGAAAACTAAGGCACTAATTGCACTACTGGGTATTTACTCCAAAGATACAAATGTAATTATCTGAAGGACCATATGTACCCCAACATTTATAGCAGCAATATCCACGATAGTCAAACTATGGGAAAAGCTGTCCATCAAAAGATGAATGGATAAATGTCCATCAACAGATGAATGGATAAAGATGTGGTGTGTATATACAATGGAATATGCAGTCATCAAAAAACCCAAAATCTTATCATTTGCAACGACATGGAGGGAACTAGAGAGCATTCTGCTGAGTGAAATAAGTCAGTCAGAGAAAGACAATTATCATATGATCTCACTGATATAAGGGATTTGAGAAACAAGACAGAGGATCATAGAAGGGAGGGAAAAATGAAACAAGATGAAACCAGAGAGGGAGACAAACCATAAGAGACTCTTAATCTCAGGAAACAAACTGAGAGTTGCTGGAGTGGAGGGGGTTAAGAGGGATGGGGTGGCTGGATGATGGATATTGGAGAAGGTATGTGCTATGGTGAGTGAGCTATGAATTGTGTAACACTGATGTCTCACAGACCTGTACCCCCAAAACAAACAATACATTATAGGTTAATAAAAATAAATAAATAAATAAATAAACTGTATGTGCTGCGCTTAAAAGAAAACAAAAACAAAAACAAAAAGTAAGGCACGGGGCGCCTGGGTGGCTCAGTGGGTTAAGCCTCTGGCTTCAGCTCAAGTCATGATCTCAGGGTCCTGGGATGGAGTCCCAAATCGGGTTCTCTGCTCAGTGGGGAACCTGTTTCTCTCTCTCTCTGCCTGCATGTGATCTCTCTCTGTCAAATAAATAAACAAAATCTTAAAAAAAAAAAGGCACTAAGCCAGTGATCTCAATCACACAGCCCAGAGACGTGCTTGGTAGTGACAGAACCAACAGACAAAACGTGCTTGGTTGTGACAGTATTTCAGTGTTTTGAAATTCGGGTGCCTTCACATGAATGACAATCCACAACAGATTTAACACCCGGTAGACTTCATTAATTTATATAAACTGCCTGGTCCTGAAGGCCTTTGAGCTTATAATTCTGCTTATGCCAATGTAAAATCTTAATATTATCAACGCCTTAGAAGAAACTCCTTCTATTACAATGGTGCACGTGTCCTTAACAAGATCTAATAAATTACAGATAAGTCTCTTTCTTTTTTTAAGATTTTATTAATTTGTGATAACACAGGGTGAGGACAGGCAGAGGAATGGGGAGAAGCAGACTTGAGGGCTCGATCCTAAAACCCTGGAATCATGACCTGAGCCGAACTCAGACGCTTAACCAACTGAGCCACTCAGGCATCCCAGACAATTATCTTTCTGAATCAACTGTAAATGCATCCCGTTTGAGTGTGAACTCACTGAAGGGAAATATATTATCTTATTCGTTATTATATCTCCAAAGTCTAAGATGGTGTCTGGGCATTGTGAACACTCAATAAACACTTGCTGAGCCTAATTGAACCAGAATGGTGGGGAAGGTGGGTCATTATAATAGGATAGATATTAAGGAGAAGCGAGTCACGAACATACAAAAAATAAATTATGGAAGTGTGAAAAATGTGGAAATACCTGTAGAGAAAAGAAAAATACTACTATAACAAATATTGAGCACCAAGTGGACACGGGGACACATCCTGGACAGTTTCGACTCCAGGGGTCAGGTTCAGGGCCGGGGAAATGGAGCAGGTCTCTGAAAGGCAAGACACTGAGAACTGTGTCTGTCCTATATTAGGGAAGTACAGCTTCCGAGGGCTGCTGACTGGCGAGCAGTATCTGGGCTTCTTGGCGAGACACATACCGGGCTGGCTGGAGGTGGTCTGCTGGGTGTGTGTAGGTGCCCGATTTAGGATTATGACATCAGCTGCCTCTGCTTTTACATAAGATGCCAGTGTGAAAATGAGGGTGTTCGGCTCACTTCTCCTCTGGATGCAAAGTGCCCAGATCAAGATTACGTCACCCAGCCCTGTATGTACGATGGCTGGGTCATGGTTCATTAGCTGCCAGTCTTTCTCCCTTCTTCAACTTCACATCCTCAGTTCCCCAAGGCCTTTGCTCTACCCCAGCAGTAAGCCACGGTTTGGACTGGGGAGTAAATTTCCAGGATTCCACGCCACAGCCTGGATAGACACCTTCTGGCTTCCAGACCTCCAGCTTTTTTCTGTCTCCACTTTTATTACGTTGGGTTTATCTCTCCACCTAACATGCCCCCCACTTGTTTTTCAAATCAAATTAAAATGCCATCCTTCTCTTCCCATAGAAATGTCCTGCTGCTTTCATTCATGCCAAGGCATGCGCTTTGCCCCATCAGGTCTTTTCCCCTGCCCTCATCCTCTCCCTCTCCTGGGGCTGGGCCTAGTCTAGTTCCCATTTGCAGTGGGCTCCCCATTTTTCTTCACTAACTACTTGTCATTTTAATTTTAATTTCATATTTTAACTTTGGAATGTGGGCTTATGGGTGCTTTCTGGGTGGTCTGGCATAGGACTGCATTGACTCAGAAGATCACTGTCATGAGCATGGCTTATCTATCTGGGTAGAAGAGATGGCCTTGTCTCTTTGGGAAGGACATACATCCCGTGGAGAGGAAGGAAGGGGATTCTGCCTGTGCCCCCACAATGATCGTCCACAGTTGGGTAGGTAGAGCAACAGTACCTTCACCTGGGGTTGGTGGTCAGCCAACTAGGGTCTGGTGGTCAAATTCAGTCTGCCACCTGCTCTTGTAAATAATGACTTGATTCAAGCACAGCCACACTCATTCATTTACATACTGTTTATGCTTGTTTTCATGCTACAATGGCTGAGGTGAGCAGTTGCAATAGAGACTATGGCCTGCAAAACCAAAAATTGAAAATCAGTATCTAGCCCTTTGCAGAATGTTGGCCAACACCTGACCTAGAGTTTCCTCGTTTTAGCCTGTCAGGTCTCCCCCCATCAGGCTGTAGCCTGCTTAAGAACATGCCCGTATTTCCCTCTTTGTGACTCATAATACACCCCATACAATGGAAAACTGAATTTCTGATTGAATGACAGGCATTCATCCAAGGGACTTTTTTTTTTAGAGATTTTATTTATTTATTTTACAGAAAGAGTGAGATCACAAGTAGGCAGAGAGGCAGGCAGAGAGAGAGAGGGGGAAACAGATTTTCTGCTGAGCAGAGAGCTGGATGCAGGGCTTGATCCCAGGACCCTGAGATCATGAGCTGAGCTAAAAACAGAGGCTTAACCCACTGAGCCACCCAGGAGCCTTGCAAGGAGCATTTTTTTTAAATTTTTTTAAAAAATTTATTGATTTGTCAGAGAGAGAGGGAGAGAGAGAGCGAGCACAGGCAGACAGAGTGGCAGGCAGAGGCAGAGGGAGAAGCAGGCTCCCTGCCGAGCAAGGAGCCCAATGTGGGACTCGATCCCAGGACGCTGGGATCATGACCTGAGCCGAAGGCAGCGGCTTAACCAACTGAGCCACCCAGGCGTCCTGCAAGGAGCATTTTAAAGTGGACCAGACAAGCAGGAAAATCTAGAAGGGATTTTTATTTTATGTGATGGAAAGGCTGTTTCCATGCCTTTTCTTTTCAATACATTGAACTTCTGAAGTTTTACTCCACAGGGACACCATGATAAAAACATCTCAAACTTCGTTGAAGACGTTTCCAGAAAACATGATCTCTTTGAGGAAAGAGACTCTGGTTCACTGCTGTGGCCACGTCCTAGCCTCTGTGCCTAGCACAGAGGAGATGCTATATGGATATTAGTGAAAGGAATGGTGAGTAAATGAACTTCCTCTTCTGGTTGCAAATACTTTTGTTTGGAATATGTTGTTTGAAAACATATGTAAACTTGAATTTCACAATGTTCATAACTCTATGGTTAATTAAATAACACCCAGGCATATGTTTGTTTGGAAAATACCAGCATATTTGCAGGGAGATCATCTGAAAAGCAGTGCTGATATAAGGAGCCCATCAGGCCAATTCTGTATATTATGATGAACCCCCTTTCCACCCCAAAACAAAGAGCAGCATTACACTCGGAATGAACATAGACAGTCTCCCTTTAAAACACAGGTTGCATTTTAGAATTTCACTTATAAGCCAAGACTTTGACAAGTGTTTCTGTAATGAAACGCTCTTATAGGGAATGGCTAGGTTCTGGTCCAAAAACACCACTGTGGCAAGGAGGGCTTTGCTTAGAAGAAAACAAATCTGGGCTCAATCAATCCTGGCTACATCACTAATCAGCTGACTTGGGCAAGTTATTCTCTCTCGCCAAGCTCCTAGGGATGATTTTGCTTTGTTTTTAATCTGTAAAGTGGGGGGAAATAACACAAGTTCCACCGAGGGAATCTAGTGTGATCATGTACATAAACTGACTTTCACAATTCCTGGCACATATTAGATATTTAAGAAATGTAGCTTCCCCTTGTTTAGGTAGTGATGGAGTTGAGTTTGAAGCTGCCCCTTCCTTTCTGCAGGCCATATTCGCTCTAGCACCTTCATTCTGGGGCGATCAGTGATCTAGATCCATGTCTGGATCAATTCCATTTCCCAGAGCACTCACCGTTCTGGAATAACTTAAAACCTTGTTCCCGCATTCAGCTGATCTTGCCCAGGTGTTTTTTCTAACACCCAGGCACTGTGATTGAGTTAACGTACACTGCAATGTTAATGGCTCACCAAACATTGTTGGTATTTTCAAAAAGAACTACAAGATCACCCCAATGAATCTCTAGAGTCCAACTCACATGCAGGCAGAGGAAATACCATTCCATTTCTCCCTCTTATGATGATCCTTCCTCGGGGTGGCTCAGTCAGTTACGTGTCTGACTCTTGGTTTGGCTCAGGTCATGATCTCTGGGTTGTGGGATGGAGCCCCACACTGGGCTCCACACTGGGCATGGAGCCTGCTTAAGATTCTCTCTCTTCCTCTCCCCATCCTCCTCTTCTTCTCAAAGAAAAAAACAAAACAAAACAAAAACAAAACAAAAGAAAAAACAAAAACAACCTGAAATTTTTATTTGGAGAGATCCCAATACAAATACCTACAGTGTTAGGCAGGTAACACAAAATGTAAAGTTCTAGGTGACTGTAGGGGGTCCATAGCCAAGCATACTGCCTGCCCTTCCTAAAAGCAGTCAAATTCAAAATTCTGCATTTGCCACTTTCCCTTTCAGGTAAAAAAATGAGAAAATAATACCTCCCTATCTCCTTTACGGCATTCAAGCATATTTTATACTGGAAGGTAATAGAACCTATACAGGTGGAGAATGATGAACTGAAATTAGCGGTTTTCTCAGACTCTCAGTCGTTAACATGTAAACACGTAAACAGGAGAATTCTGCCTCTTGCAAAGGTCACAAAAATGTTCTACCTGAGAACCTAAGCTGACTGAAGAGACTTCAAACCTCTGGGACTTGCCACCTCTTCCCACAACCCCCCAGTCCAACCAACTTTTGAAAGTCTGCGCTCAGAAAGCTGAGAAAACTGGGAACATGAAATTATCCGTCTTCCATGTGGCCGGTCCTGAGGCACATTTCTCATGGGTCTATGTCACCTGGTAAGCTGTGCCCAATCAACAAAGGCCATGATGAATTCCTACCCTGTCAGGATAACCTTCAAATTGACCCTTCTAAAATACTGGCCTGGGCATCAGATCTGAGATGAAAGCGAGGGACTTTCCACGGTTTATAAGGAACAAAGGAGTAGTCACTCTACCCTGGGTAAAATGTAGAGTGTGAAAAGGGAAATGTCCATGGGAAAAACCACTTCAAGTAGAAGGACCAAAAGCTAGAAGAAAGACCACATGAAGCAACATCCTTGTCTCACTGATACAGGAGGTTTAGGGAAAGGAGCATAGTTACCTAACTGGAATGTTCAAGCAAGTTTCTTTATTTGTCATTCATTCATTCATTCGTTTACCCATTCATCCATCCATCCATCCAACAAGTATGTCTTGAGCTTCAACACCTTTCCTGGCCTGTGGCATGGGAGATAAGAGGAAAGGGTCTAAATTTTCCTCTTTACGTAGTAAATTCTAACCACAAGATAGACAGTTATCACAGGGTGCCAATTGTTTTAGAGGAAGAATCTCAAGGTCTGGTAGGAGCATCTTAGTCTGGCTGGGAAAGGATGGAAGTTTTGACAGAGGGTGATGTTCTGAGCTAATTCTTAAAGAAAGAAGAGGTTGCCAGCACTGACTTCCCAAGGGGTTGGTTTATTGAAATTGTGCACCAATTATTAGCAAAGAAAGACTATCTCCTCTTCCCAAACCCAAACAATCAACACTTTCATGAATTTCTTCAGACTGACTTATCTTATTTATTTTTTTTAAAGATTTTTATTTATTTATTTGGCACAGAGAGAGAACACAAAAAGGGGGAGTGACAGAGGGGGAGGGAGCGGCAGGCTCCCTGCTGATCAGGGAGCCCCCATGCGGGACTTGATCCCAGGTTCCTGGGATCATGACCTTAGCCAAAGGCAGCCGCTTAACCAACCAAGCCACCCAGGCACCCCAGAGGCTATTTTAATTCAGAATGAGTATCATTTAGGGTTCACTTTAGCTGCTCATAACAACCAAACCAAATCAGCAACTTATCACATTTTTAAATTTTTAAAAAATCCACAGAAGTGGCTTAAACAAGATAGGAGTATATATCTCTGTTCTTTCTTTTCTTATAAAGGAAGTCTGGAATAAGAACACCAGGGCTGGACAGGTAACCTCACGTCTGTCGGGCATCTTGGCTTTTTCTGTTTTGCGGCTGTCTTATGCTCACTGTTAGGCTTCACAGTTCAGGATGGATGTCAGAGTTCTGGCTATTCTATATGCACTTCAACCAGCAAGAAGAAAGACGGCAGACAGGAGAGATCTCCCTATCTTGTAAGGATACTTGGTAAAAGTTCCTGGATAATTCAGCTCATGTATCATTGGCCAGAACTTCGTCTCAAGGTTAGCACACATGCAAGGGAGGCTGGGAAATACAGTCTTTTAGTTAGCTGACCATGTGTCAAACTAAAAAATGAGCTTGTTGCTCAGGGTGAGTGGGTATTTGGAGTCAAGCAGCAATATCTGTCACAGATTGTCAACTCGCCTGGGCTTGAACACGCAGTGCCTGAAGACCACATTATGTCTCCTAGAGCCCCAGAGTGGCAACTGAGTGGAACAAGGCCAATGGAGTAAGTTACATGAAAAGTAGATACCGTGTAAAATGAATTGGGGAAAAACTGTGTTACAAAGTTAGATAGGTCTCCTTGTGGATTTTTCAGGACCCTTTATTTGCTAATATCCATTAAGAGTCTTTAAAAGGCTCTAGGGAGCTCTAGGATAAATTTCCCATGTATATTTAACAGGTAAGTAATTTATTTAAGTCTTTTCTCCCCCAAGAGATTTTAATGGGCTTAGTGTTCCACCGTACATATATTTTTTTAAGATTTTATTTATTTATTTATTTATTTGAGAGTGTGAATACGAGAGAGAGATGGAGAACACAAGAGGAGGGAGGGTCAGAGGGAGAAACAGACTCCCTGAAAAGACTGAGCAGGCAGGCTGATGTGGGGCTCCATCCTCGGACTCAGGATCATGACCTGAGCCCAAGGCAGTCACTTAATCAACTGAGCTATCCAGGAGCCCCTCCACTGGACATATTTTGAGAAATGTTCATCTAGTGAAAATACAATGGGCTTTGCAACCAAACTAAGATATATTAAATCCCCTGCTTTTATTTACTAGTAGTGTATCTCTTGAGGACAAGATAAAGTAATATTAGAATTAATCCAAGTATAGTCGCTTGCAAACAGCATGCATCTATTTTTTTTTTTTTTTAGTGACTAGAACTCACTTTTTGGAAGTGTCTTAGATTTACAGAAAAATTGAGCAGCTAGTACAAAGAGTCCCGGTGTATCCCCTCTACACAGTTTCCTCTATTATTAACTACATTAGTGTAGTAATTTATTAACAATTAATGAAGCAATATTGATACATTATTGTCAACTAAAGTCCATTGTTTATTCAGGCTTCCTTAGTTTTTCCCCAATGTCCTTTTTCTAATCCAGGGTCTCACCCAGAATACTAAATTACATTTAGTCATAGTGTCTCCTTAGGCTTCTCTTAGCTGTGACGGTTTCTAAGATGCTCTTTGTAAAAACAAAGAGTTCAGGGGCACCTGGGTGGCTCAGTTGGTTAGGCATCCAACCCTTGGTGTCAGCTCAAGTCATGATCTCAGGATTGTGAGATTAAGCCCACACTGGCCTCTGCACGCAGCACAGAGTCTGCTTGGGATTCCCGCTCTCTCACTCTCTCTCTAAAAGAAAAACATTTTTTAAAAATAAGGAATTCTGAGGAGTCCTGGTTGGGTATATTATAGGATGCCCTGCTATTGGAATTGGTCTGATGTTTTTCTCATGATTAAACCAGAGTTACGGGTTTTGAGAGGAAGATCTCAGAGGTAAAGTTCCATTTTCGTATCACCTGAAGGGTACATTCTATCAACATGATTTGTGACTTTTAACTCTGACCCTGATCAGCTGACTGTGGGGGTAGTGTTTGTCAGGTCTCTCCATCATCACGTTACCCTTTCCTTCCACTTTCTATACTGTACTTTGGATACGTCACTGTGTGGGAATGTCACTGTTTGGCCCACACTTAAAGAGTGAGGAATTACACTCCCCCTCTTCTCAGGTGAGGCATCTACAAACTTAACTTGAACTTCGGCATGGGAAATTTGTCCTCTTCTCACCAATTTGTTAATTTATTCAATCATTTGTCTATATCAAATGGACTCACGGATACTTCTTTAAGCTTTGGGTTATAATACAATACTACTTTACTTTGTTGCTTAAATTACTCCAGCTTGGTCATTGGAAGCTCCTTTGTGTCCCTTTGACATAACCCCATTGATGTGGATTGTTTTGTTTTATTTTGTTGTTGTTGTTTTGTTTTGTTTTATTTTGGGCATTTCCTTCCTCTCTGGCACTACACGATGCTCCAGACATCTCTGAAATATTTCCTTACCCAGTCCTAGAATCAACGATTTCTTTTCAGATCCTTCTTCCTTTTATTGGAAAATGGTTTTAGAAACCCATACTAAGTGCTAAATGTGCTCATTGCTATTGAAATATCATTTAAAAAATTATTTGTTTGAGAGAGAAAAAGAGAGAGCCATACAAGATGGGGGAGGGGGAAAGGCAGAAGCAGACTCCCCGCTGAACAGGGAGCCCAATATGGGGCTTGATCCCAGGACCCCAAGATCATGACCTGAATTGAGGGCAGGTGCTTAACCAATTGAGCCACTCAGGTGCCCCAGAGTATCATTTTTAGAGGCTCTGTCAGCTGACAAAGAAAAGAAATACATACATGAATACTAATGTATGTATATGCACATATCTATAAAATAATTTCTATATGTAACCATTTTATCTGTATGAAGTTAAACATGAGCACTTACTCAGGTATCCAACTCTAATACATTATCACAAAGATCATTCTAGCTTTCTCCCCTTGCTGATCTGTCAATTTCCCCTCCAGCAGTAAGATATCTGACTCCCCCCAACCACAACTGTCCCATTCCAGTAAACGTGTAGAGCCATCTCTGAACTGTTGACCCACACTCCTGGGGGAAACAACTCTATAGCCTAGAGTACATTATTCATGTGCAGGTCCTTTTGCCTTTCATGTTTACATTCATTTCCAGTGTTACTTAGGTCAATACGTTTTCCCCATCACCTTCAGTGAGGCCATTTCATACATTTGTAAAAGGATCAGATTCTCTTTTCACAGACTGCTCTTTTCCTGGAAACTTCAAACCTCCTAAATGATTTTTTTTTTAAATGTCTACATCAAGTCACTGTTTGTAGAATACTCTGGGTTTTGACTAATGCACAATGTCATGTATCCACCATTACAGTACCAGACGGGAGAGTTTCATCACTGTAAAAATCACCTGAGCTGGGGCGCCTGGGTGGCTCAGTGGGTTAAGCCTCTGCCTTCGGCTCAGGTCATGATCCCAGGGTCCTGGGATCGAGCCCCGCATCGGGCTCTCTGCTCAGCGGGGAGCCTGCTTCCTCCTCTCTCTCTGCCTCCTCTCTGCCTACTTGTGATCTCTCTCTCTCTCTCTCTCTCTGTGTGTGTCAAATAAATAGATAAAAATCTTAAAAAAAAATATCCGAGCTTCACCTATTCATTCCTTCTGCTCTCCCCTGAACCTCTGGCAACCACAATCTTTTTTATTTTCTCTATACTTTACCTTTACCAGACTATCATGATTGGAATATAATTCCAGAATATCATCTAATTGGAATCATACAGCCTTTCCAGATGGACTGCATTCACTTGGCAATATGCACTTATGGTTCCTCCATATCTTTCTGCGGCTTGATAGCTCATCCACTTTTATTGCTAAATAATATTATATTGTATGGATGTACCACAGTTTGTTTATTCATTGCCTATTGAAAGATGTCTTAATTGCTTCCAGGCTTTGGCAATTGTGAATAAAGCTGCTATAAACATTCCTGTGCAGGTTTCCGCATAGACATATTTTCAACTTCATTGGGTGAATACCTAGGAGCACAATTGCTGAATCATATGCTAAGTCTATGTTTAGCTTTGTAAGAAACTGTCGAACTGTGTTCCAGAGCTGTTATACCATTTTGCATTCCTTACTGACAATAAAAGAATATTCCTATTGCTTCACATCTTTGCCAGGTTAGTGCTGTTTAATATTCTCAGTGTTCTTTTTATTTTAGCCATTCTCATAGAGGTGTCGTCGTATCTCCTTATTGTTTTAATTTGCAATTCCCTAATGACAAATGATGTTGAACATTTTTTCATTATGTGCCATCTGTATATTTTCTTAGATGAAGTGTCTGTTCACATACTTTGCCCAATTTTTTCTTGAGTTGTTGGTTTTCTTATTGTAAAAAAGTTTTTAAAAATATTTTATGTATTTATTTGAGAGACCATAAGGGGGGGGGGAGTTGCGGCAGAGGAAGAGGGAGAAGCAGACTCTCTGGTGAGCAGGGAGCATCCATCCCAGGACCCCAGGATCATGACCTGAGCTGAAGGCAGATGCTTAACTGAGCTACCCAGGCGCCCTTAAAATTTTTTGACAAAAAAGTTTTCTTTAAGTTTTTATTGAAACCCCAGGGAGTGTACAGTGTAAGAATCCGCTTCAGGCGTACTTACCGGTGGTATCAGTTGCGGGTGTGCAGTTCAGTGATTCAACACATACATCCAACACCTGGTGCTTTGCAAAACAAGTGCACGCCTTAATCCCCAGCACCTGTTTAACCCAGCCCCGCACCCACCTCCCCTCTGGTAGCCATCAGTTTTTCTCTACGGTTAAGAGTCTTTTTCTTGGGGCACCTGGGTGGCTCAGTGGGTTAAGCCACTGCCTTCAGCTCAGGTCATGATCCCAGGGTCCTGGGGTCGAGCCCCGCATCGGGCTCTCTGCTCAGCAGGAAGCCTGCTTCCTCCTCTCTCTCTGCCTGCCTCTCTGCCTACTTGTGATCCCTCTCTCTGTCAAATAAATAAATTAATTTAAAAAAAAAAGAGTCTTTCTTAGTTTGTCTCTCTCTCTCTTTTTCCCCTATGCTCATTTGTTTTCTATCTTCAATTCCACATATGACTGAAATCATATGGTATTTTGACAACATTTTTGGACAAAAGTATAGTCATAGTTGGGATGTATTGTTTTTATATACAGTAATACTATAAAGAGCTTTCCTTAAATATTATTGACTAGGTATGATTCACAAAGATAAAACATAACTATTGACTTTAAACATAATTATTTTATGCTGAAATTTAAGTGATTTTCCATACTTTTCTGATTCATTTCTTTTATGTGTTAACTCTTCTTCCCATTCCAGTTTTTCTTAAAAATTTTCTTCCTTTAGAACAATCAGAAAATAATCTATTTTATGTGTATAGATAAAGACTGGCTGAAATTATATGAGTAATAAAAGGGTAGAATCAGACTTCCAACTCCAAAATAATCCACTTCTATGATATTCATTCATTAAAAATAGAAAGATAAAATTAGAATAATCCAAGAGATTTTTTAAAAGGCATTTTTAAAAATTGCTTTGCACAGATAATAATAAGTAGATTTCATTATAGAGCCTTCATTGTAAAGCCAAAGGAATAGAAAATAAATGGTGGCAGTCCAGGAACAGTTGATAGTGGCAATTAATATTCATAACAGCCATCATATAGCTATAAAATATTACTGATTGTTATAGCTAGTATATAAAATCCAATTGACTTCCTCGAGATTAGCACAGTAATGTCATTATAGTCTGAAATCATGTTATAAAACTGTAATCATGCTGGCCTAAATAAAATGAGAGTTTGCCCCCCCCAAATTAATCCATTTATTTACATTTTGCATTTGACTTAACTCAAATGCTTCATATCTAAATTGTACATCACATAGGCCTTATTAGAATCCTACAAACTGGGGCACCTGGGTGGCTCAGTCATTGGGTGTCTGCCTTGGGCTCAGGTCATGATCCCAGGATCCTGGGATCGAGCCCCACATAGGGCTCCCTGCTCAGCGGGAGGCCTGATTTCCCTCTTCTAGTCCCCCTGCTGTGTACCCTCTCTCACTGTGTCTCTCTCTGTCAAATAAATAAATAAAATCTTAAAAAAAAAAAGAATCCTACAAACTTAGTAGAAAACTGAAGTACTAACCAAGGTGCCATCTATAGGTATTATAGAAAATGCAAAGGTTATCTCCTGCCAGAATATCTGGTTAAGAGGAAGCAAACCTACAGGGTACTGTCTGGGATGGAGGACACGTAGGAGCAAAGTCTCAAAAGGCAAAGCAAAATATAGAATCAAAGGAGCTGGTTAATTACTACTTTTGAGTTCAATGAATGGAGTAAACTTCGTAGTTCAAGAAATGAGTTCCCAGCCTCGTCTGTACATGGTTTTAGAGTTTTCCATGCATCGAATGAATGGGGGGAAAAAAGTCTGAGAGGAGTTCTTTGTGTATGTCTGAATTGTCAAGGGGGCCTTTTGATGAAATAGAGACTCTCATAAAAAGAGTTAAGAGATCTGGGTTCAAGTTCAGTTGCCACTTACCGGTTCTGTAATCTTGGGTTATAATGTTGAAAGTGTGGGCATTGGAGGTTGGCTCCTGGATGTGCATTTTCACCCTTTCTTCTCCCCCTAGTTCTTCCTTCCTCAAGACCTCCTACCCTCTTTCTAACTTCTTTCCCCAACATGTCCTTAACTACTTTCCTCTCCCTCCTCTTTCTCTCTCTTCCATCCCTGCCCTCTGTGCTTTCTCCTTTTCTTTCCCCTAGTCACTGTTCTCCTATGTCTTTCTCCTTCTATTTCTGAAAGATACTCACAAAACTTTCTCTTTTTAACCATTCGCTAAATGTTCATAAAATAGTCAAGTATACATAGTTTCAGGTCTTTCGTTAATTTTCATTATTGCGATGGGCCTCTGTGGTGTGTTCTGACTGCCCAGCATATTTTTCCCCAACATATTTTTTAACACCCTAGCTATATTTGAGGAGGTCACGGCTTATGAATTCAGCGTGCCCCGTCCCCACCCCCTCCCCACACCAGGTTTCTTTGCAGCTAAAGCACAGGTGTATGACTTCGTTAGATTCCCCCTATGGACTCACCCACATGAGACTGCAGATTTGGAAGAATGTTACATGGAGCCGGAGACTCTGCCTGCAGGCAACGCAAGGTGACAGGAGTGTGGCCACCATGAGAATGCATGCCAGACTGCCAGCTGTGGGAGCATAATTGATCACTGGCCCCAGCTGCTGCCCTCTGGAAGCCAATGCAGCATTTCTACTGAGGCCATGCTTTCCCCATGTCAGTGAGTGACAGAGAAACATTCAGGAAGGCCTATTCCTGTCCTCTCTCTGATCACTAACTTTAATTGCAGGACTCCCTGAAGGACCTTACAGAAACCTCCTTAGACTGCAGCTGTCTAGCGCACCTCTACTCACCTTCCCTCCCTTCTCCCGTCACTCAAGGTAAGACTTGGTTAGAGATCTGAGAGCTCCCCACTCCTAGTCCAGCACCCTCCCATTTTCTCTCACACAAGTATTCCCCCTCATAAAATGCTTGCATGTCTAGTCTCTCTCAGTATCTGTCTCTAGGAGGACCTAGAGTAACACAGGAGGCATTGAGGGAAGCTTTGAGGGAAGGCAGAGGCTTCCAGGTCGAGTCCCTGGCACTATGGGGTAGCTATGGGGGAATATGTCCTCTTCAGAGCAGTTCTAAAGTACATTTTGGGGCAATTTTCCCTAGAAGAGTAGCCTCAAACCTCATTCTCTGGCTATCTCTACAATTCCCTGAGCTTCTTAATTCCTAAGTTCATGCTTAATCAGCCAAAGTAACTTTTTCTTCCTTACAGTTAAGAACTCGTGATACAGAAATCAATTACAGAGGTGGCCACAGGCAACAAAACCTCAGAGAAAGGGAGAAAATCTGCAATGGGTTATCTGACCTCACTGGGGCAGGTGGCTTGGAAAATCCAGCTAATGTTAAAAGACGGTGACATTGCATGACATACACAGGGGCAAAATAGCTAATTAAGTTAGGCAATCCCATGAACAGCTACGGTTGTGTGGAATAAAGTGCCCATTGAAGGCAAAACTGAATGACCAAGCGGCTGTTACCACAGCACAGAAAAAAAAAAAAAACAAACAAACAGGAAAGCTGTGAGGGCTTTAAAGGGTATAGGATAAAGTGGTTGCTTTTACCCTGAGGTGGAAAACTTAAAGAAAGAGAATTAAACGTCTCCACCTATCAAATTTCACCTCACAGAACACCATGCATTGTCTATGACTAAGATATAAGAACTTCTTCCCAAAAGTAGTTGCAGGAAAATACAACAGAAAATCAAACTCAAAATTTGATCCTCTGGGCGGTTTCATCCTATCAGCAGAATTCACAGCCAAGCCTGTTATCCTAGAAGAAAGTTGAGGAGTGGGGGAAGAGACCCCAAGAACTGGAATGGGAGCTTTTGGGAAGACTTGAGTGACTCGGAGTACTCCAAACCCACAAGTGCTGCTGAGCTTCTCATCAGGGGAAGGACCATCTGCTCTTCTGTCTGAGAAGACTCCTGCCTTGTGTAAAGACCTTGGGATTATCACAGTTTCCTGGCAAAGGGAAGGCTCTCCTGCCATTTATACCATCTCCCTCCACCTCCAGACCTGGAAGATCAGTTACCTGGAATCAGTTCCCAGAAAGTCCAAATTTGGCAAGTGGAATGTCAAACTCAAGAATCGAAGGCTCACGTACCCAAGGACTTGCAAGATATTGCTAATTGTGTTTATGCATGAAAGAATTGAAGTATGTTCTAAAAGAGATAGAATAAAGAGAGGAGAATAAATAATTTTACTGGGCCAAGTTTGTCCATGTGAGCTCACTTACCAGAATTTTCTGGTTTCGTGTTTGAGAGAATTACATAAGTACTGTTTCCTTAGTTGGTCGACTGAAACTTAGACTCATCAGTGCCTACTACAAATGCTCACCAAATGCCCCTCTGAGGATCCCCTGGATCCACAAGTAGAGGCTGTCAGATAACCTCTTTCCTCTGCCAGCCCAGGGCTTTCTCAATGGGCTTCTGGAAAACATAACTAACTCAGCCACGATCAGAATCTGCTACTCGAAACTGAAGACTCTACTACAACATGTATCTTTAATTTTAAAAATTAAATACAAGGTGTATTGTTCAGGGTTCTCTGGGAAAACAGAATGATTAGGTTAGGTATATACATAGAGAGATACTTATTTTAAGGAACTGGCTCACACTATTATGGAGAATGCAAGTCCAAAATCTGCATGGTGGGCTGAGAGGCTGGAGACCTGGAAAAGCCAGTGTTATAGCCCAAATCCAGGAGCTATCTGCTGCAGAATTCCCTCTGACTTTGGTAAGGTGAGTCTTTTGTTCTATTCAGGTTTTCAACTGATGGGATGGGTCCCATCCACCAGTGGAGGTCCCTCTGCTCTCCTCGAAGCCCACCTATTTAAATGTTTATCTTATCCAAAACATTCTCATGGAAACTTCCAGAATAAGGTTTGTTTGTTTTTTTAAAATACGTTATTTCTTTATTTGACAGAGAGATTGAGAGAGAGAGAGGGAACAGAAACAGGGGGAGTGGCAGAGGCAGAGGGAGAAGGGTCCCTACTGAGCAGCGAGCCTGACTTGGGGCTCAATCTCAGGACTCCAAGAGCCAAAGGCAGACGCTTAACCAACTGAGCTACCCAGGAGCCCCCAGAATAAGGTTTAACAGTATATCTGGGCACCATGACCCAGCCAACTGACAGATAAGATTAACTCTCATACCAGATAAATAAAGCTTTTTATCAGAAGAATACTGAACATCTGCATTATAAATTAGAATTATCTCTAGGGATGACTGCATTTAGTCTTTTTATAAGTAACTCAAGAAGTGAATGACGAGGACAATGTAATTTCAGTTCGGTTTAAAATGTTGAATTTAAATGCTACAGAATTCCCTATTATCCACTTTTTAAAATTGCTTTTCTAATGATTAATGGCTAGAATAGGAGGGCACCAGTCTACCATGCTTACTTTCAATTCTTTTTTCTCAGTCGATATGCTTTATTTAGAGATTCCAAGCAGGTAACTTGGTATTCTTGGCACATCTCTAAATAGAAACCTGTGAAAGATGATGGGTAAACATTAAGACTCCAAAGTTCTGATCCATGGGGTCATTAAGCTATTGATCATGCTTGTTTATATTTGTCTTGCCAATGGAAATCCTAAGATATGTCTCCTTGATGTGTATGATAGACAATAACTGCCAAATCACAGGATAGATCATACACTCCAGTGCAGGAGAGGCAAACAGATAAAAATGATTGAGATTTAGAGAACATTTTTGTCCCTAGACAAACGGAGACTTAACAATGCAAGCATATTCTTTTTATGTAATTCAGTCAAGGTCACTTTTTCAAGATGTTAGGGTGATAGAGGCCTTACAGATAATATTCTCATAAAAATTTTTCCACCAAATACATACACTCAAATGAGATATAAAGAGAATCAGTGAATTATTCTGTTGAAAGCAACTTTTTATAATACAATCTGCAGAAAAAGATGAATTAACTTTATGCATTATGATATAATTATTTGACCTCCCTTGAACCCAGATTCTCAAGGATTTCTGAGAGCCAGACAAAAAGCTTTTTAGTCTCACTGAAGGCTGTGTAAGTCACTCCTTTAAACCAAGCTTAGATTCAAAGTTCCAAGTAATTGTTACTCAGTGACTCACAGAAGGAAGTTCTTGGCCACTAACAGAAGTAGTATACTAAGCATGCTAGTTTCACATCAGGCATCCCTTGTCAGAGCCTACAGGTTCTCTCCACCACTGCATTTGAATAAGTGTGACTGTTCTCGAAAGCCTCGTAACAGTGCATAAATAAATTTACCTTTCACAGTATAACACTTAAGAAGAACAATATTATTTCAAATCATCTTCAACAGTTTAATGTTATAGGTGGGTATGACATGGTAAAATATTTTCTCTTGTGTCTCAGTTCATCAAATGCCTATGCAATTTGTGGCTATTGCAGCAGATGGCAGTATTTTAAAACTTCCTCTATTTGCAATCAGGACGATTGGATGATTATCTTTAATCAGACTATTAATATTTTATATAGATGAGTCCATACAAAACCATCATGGTTTGATTCTCACACTTATTACTTCCTGGACAAACACTAAACAGCAATAAAACTTGAATTAACAAATGTTATCTGTATACCTGAGAGATGCTAGGAGTTACTTGGGGAGTACTTGGATTTCCCTGAGCCATGGGAGCAGGAAAAGTCAGGGTTAAATGGTGCTAATGATGGCCATCAGCATAGATTAATAGAGCCCAGACAACAGTAAATGTGTTTTTAAAAGAACAATTATTGAAATAAGTGTTTACATTTTATGAAATGGGATGTTAGCAACCCAGGAGTGGTAAAATCATTCTCCCCATTGAAAAATATTCTGACACTCAGATTTACATTGGAAATCTTTAGAAAATGCTTTTGGCTGAGTATTGTGCAGCATCAGTAATATGTTATTTATTTTCACTACTATAGACCTATGTGTCTGGCTTTTACCAACCTCACTTTTCTTTTCACTGTATAGCTACAATGAAAATAATTTTTTTCATTATCCCTGGAAATAGGTGGATATTCCTATAATTGGAGGAAAATAATTTCTGGAAAACCAGTAGTCAACCAACATAGCTCATGTAATTAAGCATTTTGTGGAAATCTCCTCTTCTCCAGCCTGAGACTTTATTTTCTTCTAGCACTTCCCGAATGCAGACTATTAAACACTTCAACAATCAATGATGAGTAACAATTTTGGAAATTGCTTCGTACACACCTAGTATGTGTTCTTCCTACTTTTTAGATCAATACCCAAGTCATGCTCTTGGTCCTACTTCCTACTAATTCCTTTGTAGTTTTGCTCCACTAATGATCCATGCTGTCTACTGTCTCCCCAATTTTCCCTTTGCCATTGACTTCTTCCTTTTTGCTCAAAAATGTGCTCAATCTTGTCCATCCTAAAAAATTAAATTAAGAACCTTTCCCTTAATCAGACCTTACTTTGATTATTGTCTGTTTTAGTCAGCTCAGGCTGCCATAACAAAATACCATAGCCTGAGTGGCTTAATCAACAGAAATTAATGTTCTCACAGTTATGGAGGCAGAAAGTCTAAGATCACAGGGCCAGTATAATCATATTCTAGTGAGAGCTCTTTTCCTGGCTTGTGGGTGTGTCCTCAAATGGGAGAGGAATTGCTCTTTCTTCATCTTCTTATGAGGCCACTCCTCTCGTGATCTTATCTAACCCCAGTTACTTCCATCTGCCCATCTCCAAATATCATCAGCCTATCTCCAAATACTACCACATTACTGGTTAACACTTCAACATATCAATCCAGCAGGAAGGAACACCAACATACAATCCTTCTCATCCTCATTTTCCTTCCTCTGGAGCTTCTCAGATGACATTTGGAAAAGGATAACTCACTCCCTGCTCCTCTCACATCTCATTGTTCTGCAACTCTCCATACTTTGGCTTCCATCCTGATAGTGTGACTGGCATCGCTAAAATAACCAGTGACCTTATTTTTGTGAAATTCAAAGATTGCTTTTCAGTTCTTGACTTACTTGACCTCTCTTGATTGTCCAATGTTGTTGACCATTCTGTTTATTTGTGGCGTCCTCTTCTGGCTTCTAAGAAATGATATTATTTTCTGCCTCCTCCGAGTTTTGGAGTTTCTCCTTAATATCCTTTGCATTGTCTTCCTCAGGGGCCCCAGTGTCAGGAATCCATCCTTGGTACCCCTTTCCTTGTAATCTATATCCTCTCCTTCTACTTACTCGCAGGTCTTCATTACTGTCTCTGTGCTGTGGTACATCTCCTGTAGACCTCTCTCAGTCCATGACATAAAGGGAGTTCTCTGCCTACTAGTTATTTAGGTACATATTTTTTCAGACAGAAATGGAATCTGTCACTTAGTGATTATGGCTCTTTCCTTTGTGGCAATATAAAACAAATTTATCCTCTCACTTCTGTAGCAAAGCTCTTAAAGTTTATATTTTAAAGTATTAATCTTACTGCCTTTCTTTGTTTTCTCTTATCAATACTAAGTAGCATGTTATCTTTTATTTCTCCTCAGTAGGTATGGGCTCTATAGACTGCTCTAACCACCTCTGGATACTTCACTATTTGTCAATGTCTTTCATAAAATGTGCCACTAAGAAAATCAAATACAGTACTCCAGGAGTGAAGGAATTATTTGTTTCATGCCTGAACTCTATTCTTTTTAATGATGTTCTGTTTCTAAACTACATTTCCAAAGCACAAGTTTGGAGTTATTTTTTAACCAAAAAACACATGAATTTACATTTATTTCTATTAAGCTTCACTCTCAGACTTTTAATCTAGTATTCTAGCTCATAGAAATAATACATTGTAATTATGTAATCTGTTGCATAGTTTCTTACTACTGAGTAAGTCGTTACTCTTCATTTTGCCTTCTGAGATTTGGATAATCTTGCTTTCTGGGACTTTAACCAAATCACTGATGTTATCGAATAGGATGAAATCAAGGAAGAGCCTCTAGTATTTTTTTGAAGATGCTGCTTCACTGGCGGTGCTCTGTACTTTCCTCATGATTTGCTTTGGAAGTAACTGACCCACATGGTATCATTCCTTAGCATCAACTGTGGTTGTGTAACTGCCACAACTCACCAATGATGCTCTCATGTCAACAACATATCCATAAGGCTGTCATGGAAATCTTCATCAAATAGTTATTACACATCAAAATATGTTAAGTGTCTATGATGTTTCCATGTTCCTTGAAACCGTAAGTCTTATCCCCAAAGAAAATTTTACTTTAATATGATGTTCTCACTGAAGTCATTTTGAGTTCTCATTTGGGTACTACACTTTCCATTAATTAGTTTGTTTTATCACATTTCTAAAACCTTCCAACTTACCTTAATTTTTATTTCAGTTTTCAGACAAATTATAATTTGCCTTTGTCTTTTCTTTCTCATTTGCCTTTCTTAAGGCAAGATACTTGCCTTGACTGTTTAGTCCACATACTGGCCAGAGACAGCTCTTTTGTTAGGAACTGCCTCATTGTTCTAGGATATCTGCTGACACAGTTCTGCCTCATGGTTTGTTACAGTGATGAGAAACTCTTGATAACCTGAATAATATGGATCCCTCCTCTTGAGTAAGTCTTACCACTGTGTTACACAAGGGTCCCCCGAAATATAAAAACCGTGTTTTTATTGTCTCTTACAGATCAGAAAGTCTCCCCAATATGTTAGGAGATTCAAAATGTGATTTTTCTTCAGTATTTTAATCCCAGGCACATGAACATAAGTATAATTCAGGAAACTGATTGTTCATATCATGAGTTCATTTCACACTCTGTTGCAAACATTCCAAACACTTTGATTGGAGTATAAATGCGTGGCCTCAAGATTCTTGCACATTCCAAAATATTGCCTCAAAAATGATGGTTTAGGATCCTTCCCAATTTTCACAGCTTTCCAGAAACATCTTAGGCAAGCATATACACAGTATAAATGCCCGTACCTTTCCATTTCGCCTCTTCTAAACTTCCTCTGATCTATTTGTCCATTTGTTATTAGAGAATTGCCCAATAAGACAGAACAGTGGTAGCCCCTCTCTTAGCTTTCCAGCCATCTGCTACCAGGCTATTTCCCCTGACACCTCTCTTTTACTGTCTCTTGACCATCATTGACTGCCTCCCATCCTCACAGTTACTGGTCCATCTTTATGTTTTCAAGCCCACATAATCAACCCCCACAAGAAACACTTGCAGTTAGATTCAATCTCCTCTACACTGCAGCTTAATTCTTCCAGGTGCTTGCCCTTGATTTCTAGCTGTGAAATGAGACAATTTGATTCCTGTGAAAAGAATTTCAGGCCACAGTCAGCAGGTAAAAGAAAGTTCTGCTTCTGGTGGAGGAGTTATTTTCTTCTTGCTCCTGAGCCAGATATACTTAAGGTGGGCTCTTAAAGTAAAGCTCCCTTACTCACTTACTTAGGGTGCCTGAGATAAAGGGGAGCTTGTTCAGAATGGGCAGGGAAGAGTCTAGACCAGTCCCTTAAAACAGCTATTTCGAGAAAGCTATAGGTCAAAGGTTTGGGGAAGAAAAAGACACACACCAGGGGCGCCTGGGTGGCTCAGTCGTTAAGCATCTGCCTTCAGCTCAGGTCATGATCCCAGGGTCCTGGATTCGAGCCCTGCATCAAGCTGCCTGCTCAGCAGGAGGCCTGCTTCTCCTTCTCCCATTCCCTCTGCTTGTGTTCCCTCTCTCACTATGTTTCCCTCTGTCAAATAAATAAAATCTTAAAAAAAAAAAGACACACACCATCCCTCTGCCAAAAATCTGGTCATAAGTAGCCATTAATTTGACTAATTATGTAATCCTTAGATTGATAGCTACCCTAATGTACACAGATGTCCAACACAGGGAATCACAAAAAATCTCTCAGGTAGAATGAAAGCAGGTTGCCATTCAATGTCTAGAATAGCCAAAAGGGAACCTAACAATTGATACCTCCTTCATAACTTTCAGGCCTTTACTTAAGTCTTTCAAGAACACAAGAACTATGGGACGCCTGGGTGGCTCAGTTGGTTAAGCGGCTGCCTTCGGCTCAGGTCATGATCCCAGCGTCCTGGGATTGAGTCCCACATCGGGCTCCTTGCTCGGCAGGGAGCCTGCTTCTCCCTCTGCCTCTGCCTGCCACTCTGCCTGTGTTCACTAGCTCTCTCTCCCTCTCTGACAAATAAAAAAAAAACAACACAAAGACTGTATTGAATTGTATTTTTGTTTCCCAAACCTCATGGGTTATAATGAGGTATTGAATAGCATAGTGAGAAGCACTTGACTAAAGCTGATTCTCTGTGCCTGATGGAAAAACAAGTCCCATATGTAATTTCTGATAAAAAATGACTAATTCAAGGCTCTTAGTGAGAGCCTCTGACAAGTAGCCATGTTGGAAATCCAAAGATGACTCTTCCAACCAAAAGTTAGGTTCTACATTAGCAGTCTGCAAAAGGACAAACCCTTGGTGAGACCCCATAAATGGCCAATCTTATTCAGAAAAAAGAAAGCCCAGGAAATATGAAATAATCTTTCTTTTATAAAAAGTTAGTCTACCTCTCAAGTTGACTCAAGTAATGAAAAATGCAGCATTTCTTCTGGAAAATACATATTTGAACTTCCAATATTCAGCATTTTTAAAGAAGTGTTATGTCAGTAAGTCTGACATTAGTGATAGAATTAGTTGGCTGCTCAGATATAAATCCTTTATATTTAAATCTATACTAATAGAGTATAAAGTATTAGTATAGATTTTCACAGGCACAGTGAGGATCCATGGTTATTACATATGAAGAAGGCTGGCAACTGGAAATACACTACACTCTTATGATACAGAAATAACTTGGAACTTTATATTTGTTTGGTTGATTCATTTTTGGAAAATGAAATAAAACCTAGATTGCTGAAATTTCTGTGACTCTCACAAAATTTTTCTGCTTAGACATTCTGAGCAAATATTTTTAGAGAAAGCCTTCCCTAGAATGGTACGGAGGAACCGCGTACATAGATATATTTATCTTCATTCATTTATATTGGTATATTTTCAAGGAAATTTCAACTGGACTAAGGTATGAAATCCATTATGTAAATACGCAAGTCCAGTTTCATTGAAATTGGTATTCTATCAGAAGGTGGGACATTGGGGCACCTTCTGGGTGGCTCAGGGGTCAAGTGTCTGCATTTGGCTCAGGCCGTGATCCCAAGGTCCTGCAATCGAGCCCTGTGTTGGGCTCCCTGGTCAATGGGGAGTCTGCTTCTCCCTCTCCTGCCCCTTCCTCCCACCCACACTCTCTCTATCAAATAACATAATTATTTTTTTTAAATAAGGTAGGTCATTGTCTACTGACCAAATGTGAATCAATGAATGACTTGATGACATATCTAATTCCACTTACACAAAGCAGATGGGCTTCTCAGGTCCCTCACCATCCCTCAGTCATCTTCCTTTGCCCTAATTACAATTAACATCCATAGATTTATAAAGATGGTTGTCTTACACTCTTCCTGTTGCTCTGCTATGATCCTTTGCACTTTTTCTCCCTTTTTTTTTTTTAATGTTACCCCTAGAAACCAGTCAGAAATCATTCTTCAGAAATGGGTTTATCTATTCTCATAAGGGGAAATAGACTTAGTCAAGTAGGTAGTCACAAGCGTCATTTGCAATATTGAAGAGCTTTCTACCAGCAAAAGCAAGTAGCCCAGAAGTTGAAATCTGGAGGTTCTTTAGTCCTAAACTTCATGAGAATACCTGGCTAAGTAGTTTCATGTTTGATCCACTGTAGCACTAAGATCAGATACTGCTGATCCTACATAAGAACTGGCATTGTCTTCACACCAAAGCTGTGGCTTACTGGGGAACAGCGGCAGCAGGGAGATCAAAGTGAGTGGCAATTGGAGACTCCTGAAAGTTTTTAGTAAAGACAGATCATGAGGCCATGAGCACATATTTTATATAATTCAAGATCTGCAAATAGCAGTCTATCTTAGGGTGTACCTCCGTCCTATGGGGAAAGAAGAGCTAGTCACAAGGGTATCTGGCTCTCTCAGTTGGTAGAACATGTGTCTCTTGGACTTGGGGTTGTAAGCTGGAGCTCCATGTTGGGTGTAGAGATTACTTAACATAAAATCTTTTTAAAAAGAAAAAAGAAGGGCCGATCACAAATGGACATTTCAGTCTTGGATGGTCTCCTGCACTCCGGAAGTAGCAACAACAGAAGCAGAAGGAACAGCCATAGTGTGAATGTGAGGATTTGTATGCTGATGGTATGTTACTTACATTTACTGACGAGATACATCTCCAGTTGTGTGTGAAGTTTGTTCATTTAAGAAAGAGCCATGACCACAGTATTTTATCTTTCAATAATCTGTGTTCTTCTCTATTTGAAAATAACCCAGTATTTGTGGTAAAGACCCATATTTGCATGAGAAAAAGCTAAATTTGCATTGGGAGAGTATTAAAATATGGGATAGCATGGAAGGTGATGAGCAGAAGAATAGATTGAGTTGATCCTTGACTCCTAAATGCATGGAAATCAACATTTTCACCTCTTGAAAGGATAAAAGGAAAAGCAAAAAATATATTCAGCAATGTCCTGGCATTTGCCATTAATTGTAATATAACCCAGTTGCATATTGAAGAGCAGTTACAGTCCTTCAAGATTTATGTAACACTTATAACGGTATGATTTATTTACAAAGAGCTCCTTTGATGCGCTCTCTGAAACAGCCCAGCAAAGTCATATCTCTTCCATCCAAGTAATGTTTGATTTGAATTCCAAATTCAGTCCTGGAAAGGAGTGTAGGCAGTCAAGTACTCTTGTTTTGGACATGAGCCATATGAGGATCCCAGACCTCTCAGATTCTATGCCAACTGCTTTGTCCCCTCTGAGCCCAGCAAGGTGTCCTGGGATTGCTTTCCTTATCAGCATGATACCCTGAAGACAAGGGTTCTGGACACAGTGTTTTCCCCTGATCAGACTCTGATCCCTATTGTGTCATTACGCCCCAGGTTTGCTTGGGACAATTAGCCCTTCCTTGTTCACTGGATACAGACTTGATGTGTATAACCACCAAGATGTCCTACCATTCCATATTAGGTCCTTAGAGGGATTTTTTTTCCTGGGAATCTGACTCTTGCACTAAGACTGATGCGAGGAACTGGCCCATTCTGGTGATGGCACTTTGAAGAGATTGTCCATTGGATTTTGTTATCCATATCGCAGCTTCTCTCCACCTGGTCCTTACTGCATACTTGCTGATTTGAACTTGTAAGTCACCTCAATGATATTCTTTCTTTCTGCATTCCTTTTCTTTTTTTTTTTACTTAAATTAGCTATTTTTTTTTTTCCCCTCCTGCTTGCAAACCACTGAGTTTTGCCTCTCAGTCTGTAAAACCTTGCTGTCTGGAATACCTGTCCCCAAGGCCAATCTTCTGGATTCAGTTCACTCTCCTTGAAATCTCTAATTGACTCTTGGTGAGTGGCCTGAGGACTGATGAGTCCAGATTCCTCAAGAGAATATAGTTAAGGTTAGGAAAAGAGATGAATAAGGATTTCAGTAACAGATATTTAGTGTTTGGATGCCAGATCCCTTTTTTCCCTAAGATTGGAGGTACTTACTTCCTTATACATCTGAACCCTGATATACCAAAATTGGCTCCTACTTCATCAGCAATTCAAATACAAATGTTCATCATCAACCATCAGCAATTCAAATAGGCTCCTGACACACTGCCAGACAAAGTCTGCGCATCCTACTGTTGTCAGGAATGGTTTTTGCTTATTCCTCTCTAGTAAATTGTGTACTGGGCAGGCTTAGGTGGGAGATTTACCTTCAGGGATTTCCTGGAAACCACCTTGGTGAGAGCCTACTGTGCCCTCCCAAAGCTTTCTCTTTTCCCACCTTTTCTGCTGTAACTTCTGGTCCTTCAGAGCCTTCCAACTCCCATTTCTTAGTTCCTTTCCTTAACATCTAGTACCTTCTGGTACAAAGTACAGAGGGCTGATTTAAGGTTTTTTATATAGAGACATTGTTTTGCCTTAATTTCTAAGTTCAAAAGCTCATCAAATTCTAATATATAAAATAAGATTAGTAATCCTTCCTTCCCAAACTTCCCAAACTTCCCCTAAAGTGATTAGTAGCAGCACCATTTACATATATCCACTAATTACAAATCTCAAGTCCCCTTTAATTTCTGTAAGTCGAAAATTGCAGTAGCATTGTATTTACTGACCGTCCTTTTCCCATCTCTACTTTCACTATCTGGGTTTTGGGTCTCGAAACTTGTCAGTTGTCTCATTGCAACTGCTTCCTAACTGACCTTCTTGTCACCCTTATATCCAGTGTTCCCACTGACACCAGTCATGTTGAAACAGAAACCCGATCATAGTGTTGTTCTGCTTACAAACGGCTAATGGCTATTGACTTTCTAGAGGATAAAATACTTGCAGAACACCTAACTAACCCTTTCCAGATTCCCCACCCTTCCTCCACTGGAGCCAAACCCAATTTCTGAGTCTCACATTCATCAACCTTTGCACATGTTACTCTCTCTGCTTATTAAAGGAGAAGGTGACTGGTCATCACTGAAAGTCCACCATGTACCAAGCCATTGTGTTATTCATTTCTCCTTCAATACTCCTAGAAATTAGTTCTTTTTCCCATTTTGAAAATAAGGGGGGGGGGGAATCATGCTTAGAAAAATTTAAAACCTTTCTCAAATTCATAGAATGACTAAGGGCTAGAACTAGGACTCCAATTTCAGTCGTCTTGATTCTAAAGCTCAAGAACTTTTTATAAAATCCGACTGTGCTCTGAAACTCATCCCCTCTTTGCCCTTTAAGACCCAGTATAAAATGCCACCTCCTCCATAAATCTTTTTCAGATGCCCCCAAGGCAGACTTAATCATTCCCTCTTTCCAGGTCTGGTGCCACAGTCTACACCTCTCAGTGAGGGTTCTTGTCATATGGCATTGTAGGTACGGATGAGTTTGCATTCCCACAGCTTATGGGACAAAGGCCACATCTCATTGATCAGCAGGAATGCCAAGTGGGGAGGTGAAAACAGCAACAGTTTACCAAGAGTTGAATCCCCTCTCTAGTATTTACCTAATGTGCAACCTCGGCCAATTTGCAGACAATTTCCTCACCTGCCCCATACTGCTAATCCGCAGGCAAGTTTGCCCCTACATTGAAGGCTCTCAGTAAATGTTGAAAGAAAAACTTGCAAGACTAGTCAATAGTTTTGTGGTCCTCTCAAGACATAAATTTGCATTTCAAGGGATCTTCCCCAGAACTTTAATAGTGGGATGTTTGATATTTATGAGAGAATGGAGGGAGGCGTGGTTCACTGCCATGAGCATCCTATACTCTCCCCACCAGCCATGTTCTGGTATCCACCAATGCTTCCGCTAGCAGGATAGGCTGGACCTCCACAAGAAAAAACTTACTCTTAGATCTTTTCGGCACCTCTTTACAAAGAGTCAGAGCCCAGCCCTGTGCTAGACAGGTGTGGGGAACGCACTCACTGATTTGCTGACTTGCTATCTAAAAACTCTCAGCTTCATCAAGAAAAATAATGTGCATTTTATTGTACCTTTATGGAAAATGCTCAGTAATAGACTTTGTTTCACCACATATCTGTGAAGAAAAATGTATCTCCAAAATATCTTTTGTAAAGCTAATTATTGTGTTTTCCCATTTCTGTGAAACTCCCTATTTTGAGAGACTCAAGAGCATTTTGCAAACAGATTTATTACCTATGTAGTGTGTTCAAGTCAATTAAAGCAAAATTCAATTAAAATGCAACCACCTCCGAAGTGGGGCACAGCAGATGTTCAACAACCCACAGTGACACCTCACAGCAGTGACACTTAAGCGGCCGCTGACGAACAAAAATGAAGAATTCCATTTTCTATTTAAGCCACGGGAGCGACAGAGAGAAGCAGAATGTAATTATCCAAATTAGAAATTTTCTGCGACACTGAGGTCACCCTCTTTGCTATTCACAGAGGGGCCAAGGGATATTCATTGATCACACGCAGCCGAGAAGGCTGCTTTATGTCTCTGCGGGTGGCCAGCCCCTCAGGCGCACGCCGCCAAGGACGCGCCGCGAGGAAGATTTCCACAGAATCCGGAAGGCTGTTCCGCACTTCAGAGAGGCAGCCCCGTCTTCTTATTCTTCTACCCCTGGGCTCCAAGCGCGGTTGACCACCAGACTGTCTACTGAGGGACACATGCAGAATACAATGTGAGACCGCCAGAGTCTATCTTTTTGTCCAGAGCAGGAGGGACGTTACTGGCATCCAGCTCCGTCCCGGTGTGAGGGAACCTGGACCGGGTCCTCACAGAAGAACCAAGCAGCCCTCAGAGAGGCTGGAGGGTCGGAGATTTATTTAACACTGGTGGGTTCAGAGGACAATGATCTCCAAAGGTCTGAGCCCTGAGCACAAGCAGGGGTGTAATTTATACCTTTCTACTTCCGAATACTCCTTACTTATGGCGCCATGGGAAATAGGGTAGGGAAGAAGAGCCCGGAAGGGCTCGGAAACAGGGACTGGGACTCCCTTGCTGGTTTGGTCCGCCATCTTGGAGTACAGTTTTTCTCTTATCGCTGGGTCTGGTTGGAGCGAAAACTTCCTGACAGCTGCATTCTGGGATTCCTGCCTTCCCTGCTGCTGAAGACTAAGGGCTACTGAGATGGAAGTTGGGTCAACATTTCTTCTACATATAGAGATACGATTTGAAGAAAGTCACAACACAATATCAAGCAGCCTATAAAGAGTTAAAAAATCAGCCACTATATGAAAAATGCCTGGATGGAGAACTGGATATGTCTTCCCTCTTCCCTTCTTCTGGGAGCTGTTTTTTCTGCAACCACAGGCTAGCTGGATCATCTTATATGTACCTATGCCTATTATATCTCATTTAACTTAAATATCGGATAGAATAGGTTTTCCACATAGAAGAAGGTATCTCTTGTCTTCAGTTTATATTGAACTGAATGATAATTTGACTCAGTTTTGCCTTAATCTGATCGAATTCTAAAACAGGAAGCAAGCAGAAACATGTTAATGGATTTGTCCCTCGGTCAAATTCTACATCAGCTCACCATCGTAATGCTATTATTTAATTAACTCATTTTGATAATGGCCACTTGCATACAACTTACTGATACATATAGAATGAACAATTATTCTGTCCCTGCTTGCTGCCTGTTGAGGAAAGGACATCTGCAGAGTCTGAAGGAGAGGGGAACCAGCAGTTTCTGGGAGAGGCACCGTGTACTACTAAACCTACAGTCTATTTAGTCGTTGTTACAATTTCACCTAATGAGAAATACAACAAAAGCTGCTTAGGTATTATGATATGAGCTCACCTCTAGCTTATACATTGCAGGGATTAAATACTGAGAGAGAGATTTTCCTCTCATGCGATAAAAATGGAAGTCTTCCTTATGAGGTTCACAGACAACTTGATGCTCTCAGGATCAAAGCAGATGCAGACCAACATGGTTTTACACCCCCACGGTGTGGATAAAACTGTGCTGAGCATGAGGCAGATGTAAAGATGAACACAATGATCTCTGGAATCCTTAAAAGATTTCAGGGATCTAAGGAGGTAAGGAGCAAAAACGAAGAAACGGGGATCACAAGAACGTTTCTGGTAAAGCCAGAAATTGTATTAGAACTTCTTTTTTGTCGTCTGGTACTGCCCTTCAGAAGCAGAATTTTGAATTAGGCTTTAGAGATATCAAATGGTTTTCAAGAGCATACATAAAGAGTCATTGAACCAGGCGCTTGGTTCAGCCCTTAAGCAACTGCCTTTGGCTCAGGTCATGATCCTGAGGTCATGGGATCCAGCCCCAGATCAGAGGGAAGCCTGCTTCTCCCTCTCCCACTCTTCCTGCTTGTGTTCCCTCTCTCACTCTCTCTCTCTGTCAAATAAATAAAATCTTAAAAAAAAAAAAAAAAAAAAAAGAATGTCATGGAACCAACTAGGTCACCTTTAAGACAGCAGAGAAAGAATCACTCCTGGTCACACAGAAAGGAGACTAAATTTGGAAACCAAGATGGCGGTGTTACAGAATGCGGACTGGATCCTGACAGAAGAACCAAGCGGCACTCAGAGAGTTTGGAGGATCGGAGGTTTATTTAACACTGGCAGGCTTAGAGGAGAGTAATCTCCAAAGGTCTGAGCCCCAAGCACAAGCAGAGAGGATAATTTATACCCTTCTATTTCTGCATACTTGGTACTTTTGGTGCATACAGGAAACAGGATAGGAAAGAAGAACCTGGAAGGGCTTTGAGACAGCGATTGGAATTCCTTTGATGGTTTGGTTCACCATCTTAGGGTACAGTTTTCCCCTTATCATTCCCCCCTTTGATGCCCCCTTAAACACCTAGTTTAGAGGGCATCATTATCATCTACTATGGGTCAACAGCCCTACAAGGCTAGTATCTGGGCAGTGGCTTGCCTGGTAACAATGTTTTCTATGAATTTAGCAATTCATCCTAAGCTTGCACAATAAGCAATAACAATAACAAGTTTCTGGGAAAAAGTCTGATCAACAGGGGCAGCAGCGTGAAGTCTGACTCCTTAGGTGAGTGATATTGCATGGATGATAGCCAGGGACCACAGCGAACAGATGTCCATCAGTTGGTGGGGGTCTTACTGAAGGCAGAGCCAGAGTAGGTCTGGTTGGACTTTCCACTGGTGTGATTTGTCTGACTGGTGAGCCTTCTTTACTCTAAACTGGTGGACCCATTGGGTGACACCTGAGACCTTGAGAGTAGTGGGGGTGGTTAGAACAACAGTGTGGGGCCCTGTCTACTGTGGCTTGAGGGGGTCCTTTCTAAAGCTTCTCAGGAGATGGGCCTTAGAGTTTTTCCCAGGGCCTGGAACACTTCTAAGTTGGGACACTTTGGGACACTTCTAAGTTTCCTTAGAAGTGTTGGGACACTTCTAAGTTTCCAGACTACTTAAGGTCTCCTCCAAGCCTACTTATTAGGGGCAAAGGTGTGGCCTGCCATAGAGCCTTTGAGGTGAATTATAGCTCTTGGAATCTTTTAAATCCAGTTGACAAGAATAAACAAGATCAATGACCTCCAACAGTTATACTCTATAGAAGTACGATGTTCAGGTCCAGCCATAATGGTAGCTGGGTTTAAAGTTTGACAGTTGAGGTATTATTTCAGGCATATATATAAGTGTATCCTGGTATTTAGTAAGTTGGCTTCTATCATCCATTGGTGGCCTTTGGTTTCTAAGACTCTCTGGAGCTGAGGTTGAGGTCGTTACAGTCAGGGACTGTCCCATAGTGAGCTTTGAGGCTCCTTTTACCAGGAACACTGTTGTACGCTTAGCTAAAGCCCTTCTTTGCAATCGAACCTCAATAGAGATGACTTCTAGGATAAATATGACTAAGGGATGAAACAATTAAGGAAGATGTCTTTGGGGTAAAGCCTTAATATCATAACCACAAGGAATCACTAGCAAGTGGGGGAGGACTTATGAAGAGGTTAAGGGCATTCCCAAGTACATTATCCAAACCAATCATAAAGAAAGTAGGGTCATCCATTATCTCCACAAGTCCATAGTTAACCCTATGGAGTGGGGTATGTTCTGGCTTTTAGGAATGATTTCATTATCCCAGCTACATAGAATTGGTCAAGGTGATAAGTTATACAATTGTTGGGAAATCAATCCCATTTTCCAGTTGTTTAATCACATGCCATGGGGTCCTGTTAATATTATCCCCACAGAATAAAAAGCAAGAAGATTGTCTAAATGAGCTATTGCACAACTTCTCTGAAGTTTACCTTCAGCTGTCTAGGTTAGGTAAACAACAAACATTTAAAGACATCAAAATCTAGAATTTAACATCCACAAAGGTAGGTTATTTATATATTATTTTTCTCTCTAAAATAACCCTCATTTCCAGAGATAGCCAAATCAGGACTAATTTATTTGAAAACAAGCCCAGTTTTAATAAACTTGGCCTCATTATTTACATAAGCTCAGCAAGAGCAGTGAGTGATCATACAGAAATTTTAGAATCTGCTTTGTGGGAACGTCTTATAAGGAATCTCTAGGTGGAACTTTTAGTAGCCTCTCCAGGCCAGAAGCCAAGCCAAGTACTTGCCATCATACATGCTTGCAATATCTGTATATTTAGGCAGATTCCTCTTTCTGAGGTCCCCAGAGTATCCTGAGGTTCCCACACCTGCCAGGAAGTGATATTCTTTACTCACCTGGTGAAGGTGCTGGGAACTCCGGAAGCAAGGTGTCAGGCCAACAGTTCCAAGGGGCTTTATGGCTCCAGTTTTCATAAAGTCAACCTACATTCCTTAAAGCTGTTTGGTCCTATCTGAGTCTATGCATGTCTCTCAAATAAGACATTCCAGTCAAAGCCTTGGTAAAATAACCAATGTTTTCAACAGTGTCCTGTTATAAGAACAGATTTTTTTAAAAAAGATTTTATTTATTTGACAGACAGAGGTCACAAGCAGGCAGAGAGGCAGACAGAGAGAGAGGAGGGGTAAGCAGGCTCCCTGCTTAGCAGAGAGCCCGATGTGGGGCTCGATCCCAGGACCCTGGGATCATGACCTGAGCCGAAGGCAGAGGCTTTAACCCACTGAGCCACCCAGGTGCCCCCAGATTTTTTTTTTTGACAGACAGAGATCACAAGTAGGCAGAGAGGCTGGCAGAGAGAAAGGGAGGAACCAGGCTCCCTGCTGAGCAGAGAGCCCGATGCAGGGCTCTATCCCAGGACCCTGAGATCATGACCTGACCCAAAGGCAGAGGCTTAACCCACTGAGCCACCCAGGCGCCTCTACAAGAACAGATTTTTATTGAACTTGTGCAAATGACTAGGACTGCCATGGAAGAAGGTATACTTGTTGAGACCTTTTGAGTTTCAGAGGGTTCAGATAGAAAAGTTGAATGCTTTAATTTGCTTATGAATGATGATTTTATCATGTTTCTGTAAGTCACAGAAATCTTAAGTTTCCTTAATCAGGAAGTGAACATTAAGGAACCAGCAATGTTTTTCAAACAAGGATCACAAAACTCTAATTGTCGTTTCAGTTCATTTGGTACCATGTTACTGATTTTTGTTCAGTTTGAATGCAGCATTTACTTAGTTCTGGAAGTTCTTGCTCATTTCAGTTCTGATCTTAAAGATATTGAATACCTGTATTGTCCTAAAAGTCCTTTATATGAACCTCTTTGAAGATGAAACTCATTTTGCAAGACAATAAGAACAACTATAAAGGACAAAAAAACTCAGAAATGGAAATTGTTAATGATCTGATAGGAGAGTTCACTATGATACAATGGACAAGGAAACTAGTTATTCTGTGATACCTAACATTTCAATAGCCAGAACCAGAACTTTACATACCAAACAAGCAAGCCTAATTAGTCAACAAGACTTTGTTCATGATTTAAATCTTGGGGAAGTTTGTTAAAACCTTAGAACGTTTTAAAGCACATGCCTACATAGGACTAGGGTGTTAAAAACCTGATAAGGGCAAGACGTAGAAACTGGTTTTTCTAGGCAGGCAGAGAGAAAACAATGATTTGTATTTTCTAATCAAGAGCAGACCAACAACTGGAGAATACTTTGTCTTTTTGAACAGAGAGAAAGCAGACTTTCAATCTTATACCAATGTACTTTACCATCCATTCATTTCAACCTTGGTCCACCCTGACCAGATCTAAAATTCTGTTCTAAAGTTTTCCCTCCATAAACATTCTACTACTTTCCTTTACATTTAGGTTTTGTCCCAAGCCATTTCTTGCCAAACAACCATCTCATTTAGGACAAAATTACTTTCTTTAACTTCAACAAAAATGCATTCCTATTCCTTATCTTTCTTACATATTTCCTACTTTTCCACATACAGTGTTGGTTCCCTTATTTGATCAGTCTTAGTTACAGTAAGCAGAATTTTGCACTCTTTAGAAACCTTAATTTCCAGTGACGACTAAGGGGTAACCAACTGTGAACTGTTACACCAGAATTCTTTGGATGGCAAATCTGGGAATCAGTTAGGCACAAAACATGTTTACTAACAGATTTAAATATCCTTCATTTCTTTCCAATAAGAAGTCAAAAGCACAAACCTATGTCCAGTAATTAATGACTTAACACTTTATCCTATTTGGAAAAGATCTGGATGTCCAATGAATTTAATTTCATTTATCATCCAAGCAAAACTTTGAAGTTTCAGGTTACCAAAGACTTTGAAAGCTATCTTAACAATCATGCATGAAAAGTTTGAGACAGACAATTAATTGTTTAGTCATCTTTTTGCTAACAAATTGAAACAGAGATAATATGAGCTCATTTGACTTTTGGCAACCACAGTGTAAGTTTCATGTTACTGCTGCTGGCTTAAAAGACCTTTTTAACTTAATTAAACCAACAAACTTAGTTAAAATACTGAATTATGGGGCTGCCTGGGTGGCTCAGTGGGTTAAAGCCTCTGTCTTTGGCTCAGGTCACGATCCCAGATTCCTGGGATCGAGCCCCACATCGGGCTCTCTGCTCAGCACAGCACAGAGCCTGCTTCCCTTCCTCTCTCTCTGCTTGCCTCTCTGCCTACTTGTGATCTCTGACTGTCAAAAAAAAAAAAAAAAAAAAAAAAACCAAACCCAAAAACTTAAAAAAAAAAAACTGAATTATGTTCCACCTGGATCCTCCCCATGGTCAATTTTCAGCTGAGACATGTGGGGAAATCTGGAGTGGGTGGTTTAGGTCCAGGGGATGCTCTTTTTGCTCCTTGACCATGAAGAGAGAAGGAGCCATGGTGCCTGAGGCACTGATGGTGGTGTAGGAGCCAGTAATGCAGGCAGCACCCAAGGCGGTGCAGAACCGGGTACAGAGGGATGGGGAGGCCCCCGAAGAGACAAAGTGCTGCCAGAGGGCAGAGAAAGGGTTCCTGGGTCAGGAGCTCATCAAATCCAGAGGAGCAGACTCCATGATTTCCCGCCAACAATGGGGGAAGGGCCACCAGAGAAGACAGGGAATTCCCTGGAAACAAAGGGAGTTTCGGCAGCTGCTTGGGAATATTCTTTAAAGTCCCTGGTCTGAAGGACGCCTGGGATCATGACCTGAGTGGAAGGCAGACGATTAACGGACTGAGCCACCCAGACCCCTCCCCCAAACCTTAAATGTAAGTAGGAGAGCTCTTGTTATTTTACATCCTGTTTTTGTCTGGATTAAGTTTCCTGGGGGCTGTCAGAACTGCTAAATCAGAGATCTCCGCACACATGCCACTTAGAAGCAGCAGGAGCACTGTCTTCTTGCAGCTCAGCTTTAGGTCCTGGGTCAGAGGAGGACTGTGATCCCCACACTTCTTGATGGGGTCATCCTTGTGCAGAACTCATCACTATTGCTGCCTCTGATGCCCTCGGCCGCCCCCCCCCCCCCATAGGCTTTGCTTCCTCACAGTCTTTGGGCTCCTTTACCTGGGTTGCAAATATCCTACTTTGGTCCTTCCTATTAGGACAGAATTGGACCTATAGGGGCAGAGTTTGGGCTACCTGAAGCCAAGAATCAATATGTGGGAATTGGGCAGGGTGTCCAGGAGTCCCGACCATAATTTTGTAAATGACCTGGACCTGGTGGGGGTGTCTCAAGGCACCCTCGGAGGGCCAGTCGACCCCAAAGGTGGCTTATTCTGGTTCACATACTGTGCCTCATTTTCCAGGAGATGTTTTGACTCCAAAGTCTCCTGAGAATCCCTTCTTAAAATTTTTGAGCATCAGCCTAAGACTGTATGTATGTTTTGAAGAGCTCCCACCCATGATGATTGTCCACCCTGTGTGTTCTCTCCCTGTGTCATTGATGTAAATACAAACAAAGAGTGGGTGTCCCTTCAGAAGAGAGTCCAGTCAGATGCCTGCCTGTCCGCCCTCCTGGAGGAGAACTGGGTGCCTCTTGGCTGTAGTGAGTCCATATAAACCCCAGACCGGTGCCCTGAACGCGCTCGCCTTAGAACTTATGAGGTCACCACGGAAACAGGTCAGGGCCCACTCGGACTCCATAGGCTTCTGGGGACCCTAAGGGTGCCCACCCGTGGAGCCACAGAATCAGCCCACCAGATAAGCCAGGTCAAACAGAACATTCCCTCATGCATTCACATTGAAGTTATTACGGTTCCTCCCACCCTAGGAGGCCCTGACCTGTGGAATTCCTTTCAGAAATTCCTTTCTGGGGGCACCTGGGTGGCTCAGTGGGTTGAGCCTCTGCCTTCGGCTCAGGTCATGGTCTCAGGGTCCTGGGATCGAGCCCCACATAGGGCTCTTTGCTCAGCCGGGAGCCTGCTTCCTCCTCTCTCTCTGCCTGCTTCTCTGACTACTTGTAATCTCTGTCCATCAAATAAATACATAAAATCTTAAAAAAAAAAAAAAAGAAATTCCTTTCTGATTCCCCTTTTTCAGGGCATTCCTGAGCTGAGGCACTTCCCTACCTGGGAAGCCCTACCTGTGAGACTTCTAAGAGGTCTCTGGAAAGTGATCAGTTTCCCCTTCCACACTGTCAGGTGGACCTGACTGGGTCCTGGGGTCCTGGGCCTTACTGGAATCCGACATTGGGACCAAGTCTGCCAAGTCTCCTTTGAGTCCTGTGGGAACAGCAGGAGTGGCCAGTCTGAGACGACCTGGCAGGAGACTGTCGGAAATTAGGCAGGGCATGCCTTGTCCCTTAGGACTCCTCGTTCTGTCACAGACCCACTGTTGCCCCAAAGCGGTGACAAAAATGAGCCTGCATGGTTGGGTTTCCCGGTCAGGGAACCAAATGTTACCAAAAGTGGACTAGATCCTGATGGAAGAACCCAACAGCCCTCGGAGACCTTGGAGGATTGGAGGTTTATTTAACACTGGTGGGCTCAGAGAAGAATGATTTCCAAAGGTCTGAGCCACGAGCATGAGCAAGTAGGGTAATTTACACTATTTCTACTTCCACATACTTGGTACTTTTGGCACATGCGTGGGAAATGGGGTAAGGAAGGAGAACCTGAAAGGGCTTTGAGACAGGACTGGAATTCCCTTGCTGGTTTGGTCTGCCATCTTAGAGTACAGTTTTTCCCTTATCAGAGGCTGCCATTTCTCTCCAGATTGAGATTTCTACTGTCACCTGAAAGATGTTACTCCGTCGGTAATTTCACTCTCTTGGATCTGCCACCCCTCTCTCTGACCACAGGGTCCTTCTCAGCACAGAATTTGTTAAACCCCTTTATGTCCAAACTAATCATATAAGCAAACAAAATCTTACCTAAACCCTAAGCCCCCTGGACATAGCTCTCCAGCTTTCTCCTTCCAGCCACAGCCAGACTCAGGAAAAGAGCTGTCTGCACTTACAGCCCCTCCTTATCTATCGAAGTCTCCCCTCATGCACCAGCAACGGGGCACCACACTATGGAAACTGTTCTCCTAAGATCCCCAACAACCACTTTTCTATCGTTCATCTCAGAGCAGTGACGATCATGCTGACAGCTTGGAATCATGCTGACTTTATGATCCCACTCCTTCTAATTTCTCCTCACTCTCAGACCACAATCTGTAGGACTCCTCTAGCTCCCCTCACCTCTTCAATTCTTGGTCCTCTCACTTTGTTAATCTCCCAGAGCACCATAGAGAATGGAAGTAACATGAGCTCCCAGAAATATTGGTTGGAATGTTGACTCTAGCCCTTATTGGCTATGTGATTTCAGGCAAATTATTGACCTCTCTGCACCTGTCTCCTTGTCCTCGGTAAGATAGAGCTAATGATACATAAGTCATCAAGTCTGTATAAGAAATAAATGTGAGGGACGCCTGGGTGGCTCAGTCGGTTAAGGATCCACCTTCAGCTCAGCTCATGATCCCAGGGTCCCAGGATGGAATCCTGCATTGGGCTCCTTGCTCAGTAGGGAGCCTACTTCTCCTTTTGCCTCCAGCTCTGCTTGTGCTCGCTCGCGCCCTCTCTCTCTCTCTGACAAATAAATAAAATCTTTTTTAAAAAATGTGAAACTATAAGTTTCACAAAGAGATGATCTTGGTTCTGCCACATGATATGTGCCCATTAAACGTTCATTCTTCACTTACTACCTCTGTGTTAATAATTCCTTAATTGACTTCTCTAGCTTAGACCTTACCCTCTATCAGTGCAAGTATAACATCAAACTGTAAGTCACCTACAAGTCACTTTGGACTTTTTCCTCTGCCTTGCTCACGTAGAATTCCATTGCCTTTAAAACTCTAGAATCAGGGGCCCCTGGGTGGCTCAGATGGTTGAGTGTCTGCCTTTGGTTCAGGTCATGAGGTCCAGGTTCTGGGATCCAGTCCCATGTCAGGCTCCCAGCTCAGTGGGGAGCCTGCTTCTCCTTTTCCCTCTGCCGTCCCCCCTGCTTGTGCTCAATCTCTCTCTCAAAGGAATGAATACAATATTTAAAAACAAAACAATCACAACAAAAAAAACCCTCTAGAATCATTTATCCTCTCATTTTCCCACTCCCGCCCCTGACTCCCTTTGGGGTACCTTCATCCTTTACCTGGACTATTGAAAGTCTTCTGTTGGAGGTTTCCCTCCAGTCATTCCCACTACTACCCCCATCCCTTCTCCCTCCACAGCTCCCAGAAAGCGTGTCTTCTCTACTGGGACATCTTCACTGGCTCCTCATCCTCTAGAGAATAAAGCTTACATCATGTGCATGGCGGGCAAAGCCTCTCAGAGTGCTCCTTCTTATCACAACTTCCTTCCTTTACCTGCGGCACAGGTATCTTTTTCCTTTGCACTGACATCCATTCTTACCAACATCCTCCATTCTTACCAACCTCCCAGTGAGTTTTCTAACGCACATGTCCTTACTTTCTCTCTGCCTTTTACATTCTGATTCCTCTGTTAAAAGAGAAATATGAAGTGTCCTAACACTTCATGGTGTGATGTGTGTGTTTTTGTAAGTGTAAACTCCTAACACTTTGTTTCCTATGGTGGGGATAAAATAACCCGAGATGGAGAGTGAGAGAAAACACCAAAACCCAAGAAGGAAAGGGAAAAAATAGACTCTTAGGATCTTGAATAATGTTTTACCAAAGTAATTAGTAAAATAAGAAGCATTTCCAATGCAGACCACTTAGATAAATTTCCCCAAGCTGTACCCACATGTTAGGAATTTAAACTATTGAGTGTGTCAGGAACATTGCTGCTAGGTTAAAATACAGGTGGTTTTTTTGAATTGATGTCTTGGTATATTAATGGCTCCCAATTTTCAGGGACCATTTCTTCTCTGAAAAATCATGAAGATGGAAAGTTTATTCACTTTAAGCACCACGTTGCCTAGAAGCTACTGGTTTTTCTCAAACTGTCATTAAGAGTAATTTTAACAAGACCTATGACACTTTCCACCACCAAACCTGGGATATCAAAGTGTATTCCAGTTTGTTGTGCATTGAATTTACTTAACATAGGCCACTTTCTTTTCTTCTTATTTTTAAAAAAGATTGTATTTATTTATTGGAGAAAGAAAGAGATAGCAAGAGAAAGCAGGAGTAGGGAGGAGAGGGAGAAGCAGGCTCCCCACTGAGCAGAGAGTCAGATGTGGAGCTCCATCCCACGATGCTGAGATCCCGACCAGAGCCAAAGGAAGACGCCCAACCGACTGAGCCACCCAGGCACCCCAAAGCAGGCCACTTTCAATTCACTTGAAAATCAGGAATAATTACACTTAGTTAAGAAAAAAAGGACATCTCCATTTATAAAAGACATGCTCACAGGCTCACATTGCTTCTTACACTTTTCTTTCTCTAGTTTTATTACTCAGAAAGAGGAAGCATTGGTTAACCAATTAAATTTGGTGGTGGCGGAATTGGGAAAGAGAATTAATGACAAAGCAAAATTGGTATCAGAGTACAGACGTTGAAGGAAATCAGCTCAGTTATCTTCCTAACTTTCCAACTTGGATACATCCCAACTTTGGGTACAGATTACACATTGTCACTCCTACTCATGAAGGAAAATCTCTTCTCATTTCACCTGGGAAACACTTCCTGTAGGACATGAAATTTCTGAATAATGGGAAGGAAAGCAATCAGTATATTTCCATCCCAAGGTGTAAAGCCCGGGCACTGGAACCCAAACCCGACTGCTTGGCACCAAATCCACATTTGCCATTTACCGAATACCCTCACTATATTTCAGTTTCCTTCTCTGTAAAGTGGGGGCAATAATAACAGAACATATGTCAGAGGGTCATGATGGGTTTTAAAACTCATTGATTAATATCAAGTGCCCAGAACAAGTCTTGATCTATAGTAGGCTTGTAATAAATGTTAGCCCTTATGATAATCTGAATGACCCAGTGATTACTTACAGAATGTCTGTATGATTTATCTCATCAAATCATGGAACGTTTGTGGTAGGAAGAAAAATCTTAAAATTCACCTGGTTTTAAATTAAGCAAAGTCAGCTTCTCCCCTTCAAGCCCCTCCCCCAATCCTTTCTTTCTTTCTTTCTTTTTTTTTTTTTTTTACACAGTAGTCTGAGTGATCCTTCTAAAATGCAGATGCGATCAATGACTCACCACCCTCAAAGATGAAATAATTTCCCCTGGTAATAATACTCTAGCTGCTTCCCTCCGCCCCCATCACATATCAAATATTTAAGTCTGTTTTGCTGAGATCCCTCCTATATTTTCAAGAGCTGTTGATTCTGCCTCACATACCCTTCTACTCATCTTACTTTCTCATTCCTACTTATCTTAAGGTAGGACCCCTCCTGTGTGCTCAGGGAGAGTTCCAGAGCTTTCTCCTTTGGCACCCATCATGCTGAACTGTCTCTTCGTATCCAGCTACTTAGCCCCAGATCTGAGGGGAAAAGAAGCGTCTCCATCTCCTCCATAGCTTTATCTTCAAGACTAATTGCAGTGCCTGGAACACAATGGTATAAAACTAATACTTGTTTTGTGAATGAATTGATACATCAATGATTTTTTTACCCCCAGGTTACTCAGGGCAAAGATGGGTTTAGAATTAATGTCTTTCCAAGGGACCTGGGTGACTTGATTGGTTCAGTGTCTGTCTTGGGCTTAAGTCATGAGACCAGAGTTCCGTGACTGAGTCCCGCATCTGGTTCCTTGCTCAGCCTGGAGTCTGCTTCACCCTCGCCTTCTGCACTCCACCTCTCCCCCGTCACTTGGCTCCAACGCATTCACACCTGCATGAGTGCGCTCTCTCTCATTCTCTCTCTCACATAAATAAATAAAATCTTTTTTAAAAAAAGAATTAAGTTTGGCTCATTGAACATAATAAAAATTAAATATAAAAACCATTCAATAAAAAATAAATAGTCATCCTCACTAGCCCCCCCACCCCCAAAGGAATTAAGGTCTTTCCTGCATAGGTATTTGATCAGTTCTTTGCACAGAAAAGAAAGGTTTTGTTCAACAGTCATTGAAGTTGTCAGAAAAAATGCTTTTCCAAATAACAAGCATAAACATTCTTACAGAAAAAAGCACTGGGATTATATTTTGAATTTACTCCTTATTTTTTCCTATGTCTATTCCTCATCTCAGCTGCCTACAAATATGAACATATTTTCATTTCTTGAAGATTTTATTCTTTCCACTTGGAAGATAACCATTTCCCCCCGTGTGTGTGTATGTTTAATGGAGCTGAGATTAACGTGGATATTTTTGCTTGATAACTTCAATTTCTGAAGCTTCTTATTATAACCAAACATCTTTAACTCAACTCTATATCTGCAATTAGAAAGGGAAAGTTTCTGTGATGGGGAGTAAATGTCTCAGTTACTGATTGTGGTGTTTGTGAGAAAGAATAAAATCACTCACCTGATCTCATAAATGTGCTGCAAGTTTTAAAGGAAGCCAGTGCTGTGCAGAACTGAAGCCCTGCAGAGTGTCTAATGCTCGATGGAAGCCACTCCATTCCATCCATTCCATCCCAGCCTTACATCAACTCTACTGGAAGGAACTGGGACCCCAACACGTCTGCCAAGGCCCTCCCCTGTCCTTCCCACCCACAGGCAGAGCCTCTCAGGCCTGCCCTGCTCTGACAATCCCACGGCTAATTTCATTTTCTTCTTTACCCCTGCTTCCTTTAGTGACAGGAGAAGTCCAGAATGCCTGGTGATCTATGCTCCCACGCACTCTCCAAGCAATTTGGCATATTCTCCTTTCAGATTTGATCTCATTCCTTCTCTTCCTGCCAGTTCTCGGAAACTCATGCTCCATCATCAGGAAATCTCAATCTTCTCTGAACATTTCCCTCCCCCAAAGGTGGCAGTCCCCTCAGGCTCTGCTTCTGCTTTGGCGCTTGTCAGTGAAGGCTGCTTTCCTGACCACACTCTGTGCAGCTGGGCTTGTAGGTGGTTGTTGGCTCTCCTTGCCCCTTGCAGACCATTCTTCCTCTTTCCTTCCTCCTGCAAATACCAGCCCAGAACTTGGAGTCATCAGAATCTTCCATCCTCTACTTCTCTGGTTGATATTACCTGCTGACTCTCTCTCATTATTTGAAGACTTATCTTAGTCATAATCTTAGGCTTGGGTTTCCCATGAAAGGGCTCTGGGATATTTGCATGTGGGAGGCTTACTGTAGCCTGGACCCAACACTTGTGAGGCAGGGAAGGAAGGAGAACTGCACTGAGGAGAAATTGATCAGTGAAGAAGCTGCAAGAGAGGTCTGAGCTCACGCCACAGGTAGTGGTGGAGTTGGGATGTTCCTTCAAAGTCATCCACACGTGATGGAAGGGACTTTATCATCAATTTCTTACTCTCTGGAATGTGATGTACTTACCATTTCTCGCTCAACCCAGTGTGATCAACATGATCTCACGCTGTCGTGGACCCATGAGATGTTCTGCAAAATGTCCAGATGTTCTACATTCTTTAGACTATGACAGAGAGTAAGAAAGTTACTATAGCCTGGATCAAGACATAAATGTGTCCTGTTGTCTGTGCCACATTAGTATAAACTATTCCTGATTTGTCTTCGTGAAAGCAATGAAAAGGGATGCACTTACCAGATCAATGAGTGCCTACCGTATGCCTAGGCTGCATTAATCTGCCCCAGGAAAGACACCACAGTGACCTGCTGCTCTTCCTTGGTTGAATTTTCCGTAGTCCATATTCATCTGTCTGATTTTGCTGGGGCTGAACTGCTGAATGACATGAGAATATGGTGGGAACCACCAGCCCTGAATCCTTTGTATCTTTTTTTAAAAATTATTTTTATTAACATATAATGTATTATTTGCCACAGGATACAGGTCTGTGAATCATCAGGCTTAGACATTTCACAGCACTCACCATAGCATATACCATCCCCAATGTCCATAACCCAACCATCCTATCCCTATCCCTCCAACCCCAGCAACCCTCAGGTTGTTTTGTGAGATTAAGAGTCTCCTATGATTTGTCTCCCTCCTGATCCCATCTTGTTTCATTTTTTCCTTCCCTACCTCCCACAGCCTCCCGCCCTGTCTCTCAAATTCCTCATATCAGAGAGATCATATGATAATTGTCTTTTTCTGATTGACTTATTTTGCTCAACATAAAACCCTCTAGTTCCAACCACGTCATTGCAAATGGCAAGATTTCATTTCTTTTGATGGCTGCATAGTATTCCATTGTATATATATACCACATCTTCTTTATCCATTCATCTGTTGATAGACATAGGTTCTTTCCATAGTTTGGCTATTGTGGACATGGCTGCTATAAATATTCAGGTGCATGTGCCCCTTCGGATCCCTACATTTGTATCTTTAGGGTAAATACCCAATAGTGTGATCCCTGGGCCATAGGGTAGCTCTATTTTCAACTTTCTGAGGAAATTCCATACTGAATTCTTTGTATCCTTGATGTTGGGAGTAATCTTTGCTATTCCCTTTCGTGTCTTGAGTAGGGGGACTCTTGATAGCACAGTCCTACCCTAACCCCTAGAAGACTCACCTCTGGTCTCTGTGTGGAAGACTGACTGACAGATCTCTGTCTCCGAGAGGCAGGCAGCCTGATGCAGGGTCAGGAGTTGCAGTCCTACCTCAATAACAGATCATCCGCATCATCACCTCCAGAAATGGCCCTGGTGGGTATTGGTAATGGTTAGGTTATATCCTCACTGGTAGCATTTTTATGGATTTAGAGAAAGTAGACACATGAAAGAACCAACTTGTAGAGGACTTGAAGGCAACACAGGAGAGTTTGGAATTGATCCAACTCACAGTGGAGAATTTCTTAAGCAGAACAATGAGTTGGTGAAAGCAGGGCTTAATGACTTAAATATCTTGGCCAGAGAATAGATGTAACATGGCAACGACAGCTATGATATGATAGATGATAGAAAATATTACTATATCATAGGCATGTGGCGACAGGATCATGAGCTAAGGTTGTAGCTGTAGGAATTGGAAAAACGAGGTAGGAGTAAGGCACATCTTTAAAAACAATGGATCTTGGGGCACCTGAGTGGCTTAGTGGGTTAAAGCCTCTGCCTTTGGCTCAGGTCATGACCCCAGAGTCCTGGGATCGAGCCCGCGTCGGGCTCTCTGCTCGGTGGGGAGCCTGCTTCCTCCTCTCTCTCTCTGCCTGCCTCTCTGCCTACTTGTGATCTCTGTCTGTCAAATAAATAAATAAAATCTTTTAAAAAATAAAAAATAAAAACAATGGATCTTGATAATATAATAGACTCAGCAGATGAAGGGCTGAGAGTTATCAAAAGTGATTCCACCTTTTCACCCCTGAGTGATGGCGGAATGCTATCCTCTTTAAGATAATTCAGAAATGAAGAAGGAGGTGGTGAAGAAAAAGGGAACATTTGAAATGAAGGACGATGAATTTGCTTTGGAAATGTTGAGGGTGAGTTGCTGGCAGAATATCCTGTTGGAATGGTCCCGTAACAATTGTAAGAGTGAAATTTTACACTTGGATGAGCATTTGGCAAAACTATAAAAATTTAAACCTATAAAGAAATGCTTTTATATATAATATTTTTAGGATTTTACTTTTTGCAATCTCTACACCCAGTGTAAGGCTCGAACCCACAACACTGAGATCAAGAGTCACAAGCTCTACCTGCTGAGCCAGCCAGGTGCCCTAAAGGAATCCTTTTAAAGAGACCAATTAGAACTCATTCAGGTGCTTCAGTGGAGGATAACAGTGCTGGTTTTTAAGAAATTTTGGACTGTTTGTGAAGTATATGCCTGGGTAATATTTGGAAACATTGTTTCATATTCTGCCCACCTCCCCAGCATTTTCCTGTTCATTTTCTTCTATTAATTCAGTAGTAAACTCTATGCTTGGTTGACTATGGGAGAGTAAAGGGAAGGCAGGAATTCCAAAAACAGTCTAAAAGACCGACTATCTCTAAAAGCAGAAGTCCGGGTGCCTGGGTGGCTCAATCTGTTAAGGGTCTGCCTTCGGCTCAGGTCATGATCCCAGAGTCCTGGGATCAAGCCCCACATCAGGCTCCCGGCTCAGCGGGAAACCTGCTACTCCCTCTGCTTGTGTACTCTTGCTGTGTCTTTCTCTGTTGTATAAATAAATAAAATCTTTAAAAAGATAAATGAAATCATAAGCATAAAACAGTGGACTGAAAGAAATAGAAGGGAGAGAGAGGCTCCCACAGACTAAAAGAAGACCCTTTTGGGATAAAGCAGAGCCAAGCGGTCTAGAGGGTCCTGAGACAGATGAAGACTGCATGTCAAATAATCTGGAGAGAATTTTTTGTTATTTATTTATTTATTATTTTTTAAGATTTATTTTTGTTTTGTTTTGGTTTTGCTATTTGTTTTTTTTTCTTGTTTTTAAATAGCAATATCCAAGTTCACCTCCAAAGATTGATTTAAATATTCTGGTTTGGGGGACTCTTGGGTGGCTCAGTTGGTTAAGCGGCTGCCTTTGGCTCAGGTCATGATCCCAGCGTCCTGGGATCGAGTCCCACTTCGGGCTCCTTGCTCGGCAGAGAGCCTGCTTCTCCCTCTGCCTCTGCCTGCCACTCTGTCTGCCTGTGCTTGCTCGCTCGCTCTGACAAATAAATAAATTTAAAAAAAAATAAAAAAAAATATTCTGGTTTGGGCCCAGGAATAAGGTGTTTTTGTTTTCTTTTAGGAATAGGTATTTTTGAAAATGCTCCAGGTAATTTTTACCAGTAGTCAGGGTGGAATTTCTCAGTCTCATTACTATTAACATCTTGGATGGATAATTCTTTGGTAGCAGGGGAAGTTGTACATCCTTGCATTGTAGGATATTTAACAGCATTCCTGGTGTTTACTCACTAAATTCCAGTGGCACCCTACCACTCCAAGTTGTGCCAAGTTGTGACAATCAAAAATGTTTCCAGATATTGCCAAATGTTCCTGGGGACAAAACTGCCCCTGTTGAAAAGCACTGATCTAGGGATGCCTGGGTGGCTCAGTCATTAAGCGTCTGTCTTCGGCTCAGGTCATGATCCCATGGTCCTGGGATCAAGCTCCACATCAGGCTCCCTGCTTAGCAGGAAGCCTGCTTCTCCCTCTCCCACTCCTTCTGCTTGTGTTCCCTCCTTCTTTCTCTCAGTCAAATAAATAAATAAATAAATTTTTTTAAAAAGAAGAAGAAAAGGAAAACACTGGTCTACGAAAACCATAAGATTTGAGGTTCTAGGCCTCACCCGTGAGTGACATGATACTATTTGGAGCTTGTGGACCGGGAGGAAACATTAGAGAACTCAGAGAAGCTACCTAAAGACTGTGACGTATGTAAACCAATGGCTGATGATCAGAGTGTCCGCCTCCCCACTTCTCACATCTAGCGCTGTCCACTGTGAAAGTGTCTGAGGTTTTGGCATAACTTGAGGATGAGAGTGAAGGATGGAGAACCAAGAGACTCTAAGGTAACTGGAGTGGAGTCTTCTGCTACGCTGGTGGGAGGGGGGCTTAGAGCTGAAAGTGAAACATTAAAGAGAGGGAAATGGAAGAATGATATTTCTTTAATACCTGAGTTTGTGGCCCAGTTTTCATGCAGTATACAAGCTCATGTCCTATTGCCCTGTTAATTATCAGAAATACATCACACGAAGCTCTTCTATACATGCATGTGCATGGCAATCGCAGTAGACTGGAAGGCCAAAAAATGTTGACTAAAATGGAAGCAGAGCTGCTACAGTGACTGGCTAAAAAGTCTACAAGTGATGTCTGAGCTTATCCAGGCAGTAATGAAATGGCAGGTGTGCCTGGGTGGTTCAGTTGGTTTAGCGTCTGCCTTCAGCTCAAGTCATGGCCCCAGGGTCCTGGGATCCAGCCCTGAGTGGGCTCTCTGCTCAGCAGACAGTCTGCATCTCCCTCTGCCTCTCTCCCTCACCCCTCGTGTGCTCGTGAACATGCACGCTCTGTCTCTCTCTCTCAAATAAATAAATATTTAAAAAATAAATGAAATGGCATCACAAAATAAGTGCAGTAAAACAAAGACATTTTGGGCTCTCTTCAACAGCTAACACAATCTGTCATGTCTTACCCTCCAGACTTTCCTGATACCTGTGAGCTCTATGATCTCTGGTGGACAGCTGGGAACTCAGGTAGACAATGAATGAGGAGGGAGGACATCTACACTCTAGAAGCCTCATAGCTCCAGACTAAAATGCCATCCCCAAATGGCAACTGTCCATCCACTCACCTGTTGAATTTACAAGTAGGTTTGTCATCCCAAATGCATTGAGATCAAGGACATTCTTAATACCACCCAGTTGACTCTCATCGTCTAAGAAATAAGAATCCCGAAGTCCAGAGATTAAATGCCACTCACATAAGTTTATAGTCCTAGTAAGTAACAGCACCAGGACTAGAGTTTGGATGACAACCAGATTGGCGGTAGCTTTTTCACTCCATCAGAATGTCTCAAAATACAGATTTTCAAAACATTTGTCTATTTACACTAGAGGAAAACAGAAAAGGAAAGGCAATATAATGCGAGTGTATAGAGATTCTTAATTGTGGGGTTATTTCAGGCAGTGGCCCAGATTCCAAAAACTCCTGAGCAATAGGGACAAGGAAATAGCTCATACATTTCAGCAAGATGGTAAATCCCAGAAGTTTTGCCATGGGTAGCCTTGGCTTATGATAGATCGTGAAAAAGGAAAGTTTGTCTTTGCTTCCAGCATAGTTGTGGTCCATGTGCAAAAAAAAAAAAAAAAAAAAAAGGCTCTCAGGTTTATATATATTCCCCACAAAAAGTTACTTTTATCATCTTATGTCCCTCTTTGCCTCTATATTACCGCTTCCCTTTAAGGCACATGGGAAGGGCCTCCAGAAAGTGTTTGAGACTAATGTTAAGGTTTCTCACTTTCAGAGTAAACTACATTCTCCTTCTTCTTCTTCTTTTAAGATTTTATTTGTTTGACAGAAAGAGAGCATGAGTAGGGGGAGTGGCAAGCAGAGGGATAAGGAGAAGTAGGCTCCCCACTGAGCAGAGAACCTGACTTGGGGCTCAATCCCAGGACCCTGAGATCATGACCTGGCCCAAGGCAGATGCTTAACTGACTAAGCAGCCACTCAGGCGCCCCCAGAGTAAAATACATTCAAAAGGAAGTGGTGATGGAGCTATAGGGAAATGTCTAAGGGAGGAAGGGGCCTCAATAATGCATTAAAATTAATCTGACTCCGAAAGCCCCTGACCACCTTCAAAATACAGTGATTGCCAGGGTGGTCTACGATATCCATGGCATCAGATGATGGCTCTTCCAAGTTGTGACACCTGAATTCCTTCACTTTTGAAGTGAATTCTCTTAGACTCAAGGCTGGGTACCTTCATGGGTTCCAGAGACTGCTGAACTGTGACGCTCTAGAGATTGAAGTTGTGCTAGAGATGGGAACTGAGCTGGTTGGCAGCGCTAGGACCAGAGAACATATGGAACCAGAAGTGGGGTCAGCGGGTGGCATCGGAGACTGAAGTTACATTGTAGCCAGACCTGCAATGATGATGTAGGTAGGCCATGGGAGAGCAATACCACCTACTGCTTCTTCCAGTAAAACCTGAAGCTAGTGTAGCATAGGACTGAGGGTCACTTCCATGGTCTGTCTGCTTGACTAGGGCCACAGCCTTCTATCCTTACCTTTATCTGATCAGCCCTATCCAGCTCAGTTCTGGAACTAGCAGGAGCACAATGAACTCAAATGAATTGATCAGGTAGGCAAAGAATTTATAACCTCCCAAGCCCATTTGCATTTAAAGAGGACCCTTTCTGGAACTAAACATTTATTCAGATATACCTTCCTACACTTGAAAACAAATAAAAATGCAGACTTGAAAATAAATGAAACACAATGTAAGAATATTAAAAATTTAAACACCAAAGAATTGACACAATAGTGGGGGAACTGCCAGCCAAATTAGGAATTAGGAAATTAGGAAAACCTAATTCCAAAGAGGCAAGGAAAGTCACTAGGCATGACGCTGACTGAGGGTATTTGCCAATGTCAGAAAACATACCAGGAAACCTACATTTCCATTCATCAGGCTCAGGGGTAGGGGGACAGATATCAAGTCCTTTGCCAGCAAATTCTACCTAATAGTCAACAATGAAATATTTCAGTGATGAAATCGATCCTGTACAAACTCTTATAAAGAATAGAAGGAGGAGAGGAGCCTGGATGGCTCAGTGGGTTAAAGCCTCTGCCTTCGGCTCAGGTCATAATCCCAGGGTCCTGGGATCAAGCGCTGCATCGGGCTCTCTGCTCAGCAGGGAGCCTGCTTCCTCCTCTCTCTGCCTGCCTCTCTGCCTACTTGTGATCTCTCTCTCTCTCTCTGTGTCAAATAAATAAGTAAAATCTTTAAAAAAAAAAAAAATAGAAGAATGGAACATTTCCCAACTCCTTTTTGCAAGGATAGCGTATCCTTGATTCCAAACTCAGTAAGGATGGTATGCAAAGGGAAAAATAAGGCTAATTTCAATAAATGAAAATAGTTGCAAAACCCAGGAATGTGGGGCGCCTGGGTGGCTCAGTGGGTTAAGCCACTGCCTTCGGCTCAGGTCATGATCTCAGGGTCCTGGGATCAAGCCCTGCATCGGGCTCTCTGCTCAGCGGGGAGCCTGCTTCCCCCTCTCTCTCTGCCTGCCTCTCTGCCTACTTGTAATCTCTCTCTCTCTCTGTCAAATAAATAAATTTAAAAAAATCTTTAAAAACCCAGGAATGTGAGATTGGATTTGCATTAAAATCAATTAATTTATCACAACAAAAGATTGAACTAGAAAGATCATAGGATCAACTCAAAAGATGAATCTGTAACCCAAATGCTGGTCACCAATAGAGTACAATGGAACACTATATGAACTCTATATTATGATCCACAGAGCATGGACTGGACTTGAACTCTTGACTTTGATCACCAAATCCAACATTCCTCGATGGCTAAAACTCCATGCCCTTGAGTAGCACATCTTGCAGTAAGGGAGACAGGATGCTTACTGAAAGCAGGGACTCATCTACAAAGACTGGCCAGGGCCAGACCAAGCTAGTCTGCACCAAGATGGACCCCAGAGCCAAATTCTCACCGACTTTTCCCCTCATTCTAATACTAACAATCATATCCAGGGATACAGATGGTACATATTAATTAGACACACAATGCATGAGGAAGCATGACTTTTAAGGGCACAGGTGCTAAAAATACCCGCCTCTCCATGCTTAGACATCAACCTTTTCCCACCTAAGTTTCTTTAAGAAACTCTCCTGACCTCTCCTTGGAAACTCAGCCTGAGGATTCTTTCTTTTATGCTCTCTTGTACTGGAGCATAAGTCGGAAAAAAGCTCTGCCTGAAAGTCCTGTTTGACCTCTTGTCAATTTCTGTTGCTTAGAGAGTCCAAAGGTCACAGGAACAATGGTAGTGAGTAAACTGTAGCAAAATGCCGCAACCCAAATGAGTCTTACATACAATCTTAGCAAAAGAAGCAAGACACTGAAGAATAGCTATAGCATGATTCCACTTACATAGCTTTTAAAAAATAGGCTTTAATATAAATACAGCTTTTAAAAAATGTAATCGTATTCTTTAGGAATGCATACATAGCAGGTAAAAGTATAAAGAAAATAAATTTATTACTGTAAATCTAAAAACACTATTACCTCTGGGAAAGAAAGAAGGGGCTGTGAATTGATGGTGGTGTAGGAAAAGATGTCAGGGTTCAAAGCCAACAGTCAAGAAAGAATTCTTGAGATATCTTTGGTGCAAAAAGGTGATTTTATTATAGCACTGGGACAGGACCCATTGGCAGAAAAGAGCTGCACTGGGGTCATGAAGAGTGGCCCATTGTATACTTTCAAGTTGGGAGGGAGTTAGGGATAGTATAAGTCTCTTGGGAATTTTGGAAGCAAGGTTTCCAGGACTTTAGCTATTGTGCAGGAAGGGTCCTTTATTGCTATCTAATAAAACCTGAGTCATGAGACCCTTCAGATGTATATTGGTGGGTCATATGCTTGAAGGATGATTGCTAACATGTATCTTGGTGGGAAGAGATAAAGGAAGTTAACAAAAGAATTTTTTTTAAAGATTTTATTTATTTGACAGAAAGAGAGAGCACAAGCAGGGGGAGTGGCAGGCAGAGGGAAAAGCAGCCCAAGCACAGGGCTCAATCCCAGGACCCTGTGATCATGACAAGAACCAAAGGCAGAAACTTAACCAACTGAGCCATCTTATGCCCCCAAAAGAATTTTTATATGCTAATGTAGACTTACAGGATCCTAGGGGTTGAGCTGAGATTGCCTTTTGTCTTTAGCAAAGTCTTAACATGGAGGCAGTTGAGTCCCTAGAGAAATGTCACCCTGCTTGTTTCATGGACTGTCAATGGGCTGTAGATAGTACTGAAATTTAATAAATTCTCTTCTGCCTTTGTTCCCCACATCAATGGGATTCAGGGAGGGTTTGGGGAAGTGCTATCAGTGTTTTATATCCTGATTTAAGTGGTGGTTACTCAGGTGTTCACTTGATAATTACTGTCATCGTTAAACTTCATTTAAGGTCTATGAACTTCTAAATATGTATCTTACATTTCACACCCCCCCAAAAAAATCTTTTTCAAGGAAACCTTTTGAGACTCACAGTAATACAGCTCCAATGGTGGCATTTCCGGCACCATGTCTGACAAGTAACAGGAAAGATGTTTTGAGGTAGGCTGGGCAGATCCATACTTCCTTCAGGAACATGACATACCCAACCTTTTACTCTGCTACTCACACGGGCAACTCCGTGTCTACAAGCCAGCTCACAAGACTGAAAAACCTGGTCCTGGTCATGTATGCAGTGATCAATTGATTTTTGCTACCATCTTTCGGAACCAACCAAGCCAACATCATGACTACTTCAACCATAGCAGATCTTACATTTAAATTGATAGCATAATAATTATTTTTTATGTTTTTTAGAATTTTTGAGTCATGCAAATTGATGACCATGATCCCAAAGCCACTAAGACGACTATTCATGCCTTATAGTTTGTCTGGTCATGGGTCATAAGAAATAAGAAATAAAATCTACTGAAAGTCAATGATGGAAACTAAAAATGCAAAACTTAGTATTTTTTTGAATGATAACAACAGCTCATCAGAGAAGAGCCTAGCAGTCGTCATGGCAACAGTAATACGGGAAAGTAAGCTTCCAGCCTCCGAGTCTCCTTTCTCTCTCTCTCCTAGTACTGGCACTAAATAGTAAAGAACGGTCCCAGATGATGTGTAAAACCCATAATGTTTATAAATTAGTCTCAGTTAACTCATACAACAACCTTGAGTTTCTAAACAAATAACATGTTGATGAATGTTAAGAGAGTAGGGACGTCTTTGATGAATGTACAATGCATCTAGGTCTCATAAAATAAAATAATACAGCATATGGTTGGTTTTACTGATGGTCTGTGCTTATCAACCCTGACTAGCATCACGTGTAGTTCCAAATGTTGGATTTTGCTCCATCTTTATGACACTTTACTGTAATACACTCATTTCAACCCTCCCATATAGACTCTTATCCTTGGTCTCCAATGATCACACACTTTATCTATTGTACAGTGAATAGGTAGTAGGGTATTCTGGTTAGGATAGTGAAATCTGGGACCAGAGAGATCTAAGCTCAAATTTGAGCGCACCAACTTATTTGCTGGGCAGTCTTGGGTGATTTACTTAATATTTCCAAATTTCAAATTCCTAATCTGTAAAATGGAGATGACTATAATTATAATAGCTCTTGCAGGATGGTTGTGAAGGCTAAATGAGATCATGGGTATAAAGGCACTTAGTGGGGCACCTGGGTGGTGCCCAGGGCACCTTGGGTCTGCCTTGGGCTCAGTTCATGATCCCAGGGTCCCAGATGGGGATATCTGAATCCAAACCCACATGGGCTCTCTGCTCAGCATGGAGTCTGCCTCCCCTTCTTCCTACGCCCCTCCCCCTGCTTGTGCACGCTCTCTCTCAAATAAAAAAATTTTTAAAAAGCACCTGACACATACTAGATACACCAAATATTATTTTATTATTATTACACATAAAATACTGTCCATGGCCTTTAGCTATAGATATTTCAAGCAATATTTGAATGTCACAGAAAATTGTAGTTCTTAGAATTGTAATTCTCAGCCACTTTATTCAACTTCTGTTTCAATTCCTGATTTGGTGTTTTATTTCTCAGTTAATTCTTGGAAGCACTATTCAAAAACCACTCTGCCAGCCCTCCTCTATAGCTGTCACTGCTTATGAGATTTGTTTGGGTCCCAGTCTCAATCACAATTAAGAGTGCCAAGCTCTGGGGACTCCTGGCAGGCTCGGTTGGTAGAGCATGTGATTCTTGATCTCAGGGTCATGAGTACAAGGCCCATGTTGGGTGTGGAGCTTACTTAAAAATTAATAAATAGGGATGCATGGGTGGCTCAGTTGGTTGGACGACTGCCTTAGGCTCAGGTTATGATCCCAGAGTCCGGGGATCGAGTCCCTCATCGGGCTCCCAGCTCCACGGGGAGTCTGCTTCTCCCTCTGACCTTCTCCTAGCTCATGCTCTCTCTCACTGCCTCTCTCTCAAATAAATAAATAAAATATTTTTTTAAAAAGATTTTATTTATTTATTTGTCAGAGACAGAGGGAGAGAGAGCGAGTGAGCACAGGCAGACAGAGTGGCAGGCAGAGGCAGAGGGAGAAGTAGGCTCCCTGCCGAGCAAGGATCCCGATGTGGGACTCGATCCCAGGATGCTGGGATCATGACCTGAGCCAAAGGCAGCCGCTTAACCAACTGAGCCACCCAGGCGTCCCAATAAGTAAAATCTTTTAAAAAAATTAATAAATAAGTACAATGTGGGAATATTTTTTTTAAAAAAAGGAAAAAGGGGCAAGTTTTCTAGGGACAGGCTAAGTTTAATTCTTATTATAACCACAGTTTGGTAAGTGAGATAGAGTATAAGCATGTCATGTCTACGAATATAAAAAAATGGGGTATTGGGCAACTTGCAAATCTATTTGATGTACCATCGGCTAACGGCTATGATGGAGGAGCATAGACTTGAGTCAGGTCGCTTGCCCTCTTTTTTTTTTTAATTTAGGTATAACATATATACAGAAGCACGAATACTTTGTGTAGAGCTTGATGAATGTTTACAAAGAGAACACATTCATGTGCCCATTGCCCAGGTGAAGAAATAGAACATCATCAGCACAAAGGAAGCCTCCCTCAGACGCTTTCTCACTCATCACCACCTTTTATGGGAGTCACTTTTCGGTCATTGTCAATTACTTCTGCCTGTCTTTTAATTCTGCAAATAGAATCATACATATACTCCTGTGCTTGGTTTCCATTTATCAACAGTATTCTTGTGAGGTGATATTATGATTTTTAATAAGAAATACATATTTCATCTTTGACTCCATTTCTGGCTCGGAGTTCCTAAAACACTTGGAATTTCCTGTGATTAGAGTGGTGCTCTTGTTATGTCAATGAGGTAACTTCCAGAAAGCCTTGGGTAACCTGAGGCTAGAGGCTGATTGCTGTGGACCAATGACTTGATGAGCTGGTAGCAGAGTAGGCAAGTGCTCAGGTTTAGCAGACATAGGTTTGCCACTGCACCAAAGTGGTTTTGCCAAACTGCACTCTCACCAGCAGTGGATGAAGTTTCCAGAAGCTTCTCATTTTCACTAATACTTGGCATGTCTCTCTTTTGAACTTGACCTTCCTGGTGGGAGTGCAAAGGTATGTCACTATGGTTTTGATTTCATATTCTCCATAAATAATAAGGCTGTGCCGGTTTTCATGACCGGTTATCCTCTTATGAAATGCCAAGGCCAGAGCTTTTGCACAGTTTTCTTTTTTTTTTTTTTTCCATTTTCTTTCTTTCTTTCTTTCTTTCTTTCTTTCTTTCTTTCTTTCTTTCTTATTTTGTTGTTGCTGTTGTTGTTTCAAATTTTTATTTAAATTCCAGTTAGTTAGAGGGCGCCTAGGTGGCTCAATTGTTAAACATCTGCCTTCGGCTCAGGTCATGATCCCAAGGTCCTGGGATAGAGCCCAGCATTGGTCTCCCTGCTCAGCAGGAAGCCTGCTTTCCATCTCCCACTCCCCCTGCTCATGTTCCTGCTCTCACTGTTTCTCTCTCTGTCAAATAAATAAATAAAATCTTAAAAAAAAAAAAAGAATCTTTAAATTCCAGTTAGCTGGGCACCTGGGTGGCTCAGTCAGTTAAGCATCCAACTCTTGGTTTTGGCTCAGGTCATGATCTCCTGGTCAATATTTCAAGCCCCCCCTTCAGGCTCTGTACTCAGCATGGAATCGGCTTCCCCTCTTTCTCTCCCCTGCTCCATGCTCTCTCTCACTCTCTCTCTGAAATAAATAAATCTTAAAAAACAACAACAAAAAACTCTGATTTTAAAAAAAATTTTAAAAATATAAGTTCCAGTTAGTTAACATATAGTGTTGTAATGTTAGGTTCAGGAGTAGAATTTAGTGATTCATCATTCACATACAACACCTAGTTACACATTTTTCTAGTGTCCTTTTTTATTGGTTGATAAGAATTTATATAACTCCAAATTATTCTGGATGTGATTCCTTTGTCAGATATAGATACCACAAATCATTTCTGTCAAGACCTGCTTTTTCTTCTTACTTCCTTAACAATGTTTTCTGAAGAACAGCCGTTCTTAATATTAATGCAGTACAGCTGTTCAAATGCATCGTGTTTAGGAAAGGCTCTAAGTTGGGGACACCTGGGCGACTCAGTGGGTTTAGTGACCCACTCTCAATTTCGGCTCAGGTCATGGTCTCAATGCCAGTTCTGGGGTGGGGAGGATCAAGCCCTGCATCAGGCTCCAAGCTCACTGGAGTCTGCTTGTGGATTCTCTCTTCCTTTCTCTCTGCCCCCACTTTCCCGCTTCCCTCTCTCCCTTCACTAGCTCATGCATGTGCTCTCTCTCTAAAACAAATAAATAAATCTTTTTAAAAAATGAAAGTCTCTGAAGTTGGAGAGATATATATTAAAATCCTAGTTTTGCTAATTGTTTTACTTCTCTAAATTTGAGTTTTCTCATCTATAAAATGGGAATAGTAATCTCATCTCCCACATGGTAGTGCTAAGAAGATTTAAGAGGACCATTTGCGCAAAGGATCTAGAATAATACTAGGTATGCAAACTGTCTACTCATTATCAACTAATACTCATTATTTTATTCCCATGTTAAAATATACATGTAGTAAAACATAGGTTCACATCATGGGTAAACATAATTAATTTGTTCATATTAACTGTAATACATAAACAAATTTTCTGACACTGATATTGTATTGCAGGGCTGGATCCCACGGTGGAGTTGAAGAGAATTTCCTCTTTGTCTAGAATCTAGTTGATTTGCCAGCCTAGTTGATTTTAAGTCTTCAGTTTCTTTCTTTCTTTTTTTTTTTAAGATTTATTTACTTATTTAGAAAAAAAAAGAAAGAGAGAGAGAGAGCACCTGAGTGTGAATGGAGGAAGGGACAGAGGGAGAGGAGGGGGAGAATCTCAAGGAGACTTCTCGCAGAGCACGGAGCCTGATGCGGGGCTCAATCTCACGACCCTAAGATCAGGACCTGAGCTGAAATCAAGAGCTGGATGCTTAACCGACAGACAACCCAGGTGCCCCAAGTCTTCAGTTGTCTTAATCCATTTTATTGTATGAATTATGCTCTAATGTAGTAAAATTCCACAGCATTATGCAGATAAAGCCTTTGAAAAAGGAAACAGTGCATTATTCTTTTAACCTTACTGGGAAAACATTTCAACAGTTATTCATCTGGATTCACTTGAAACTTTGTTAAACAATTCCCTGGAAGTAAGGTAAGCATTTCTGGGAATTTGTTGAAAGCACTATAGTATCATTTGTTGGTCTTAATTTTGTAAATGATATTCTGGCTCCCCAAGTTACTAGAGCAAGAGCTAGGGTTGTCCTTCACCTGGTGAACTTAAAATTGCAACAAACATGAAGACAACAGAAAGGGGATGGGGAATGATTTGATACAGTGGGAGGTAGTCTTAAAAATTATAAACTGACTCCTTTCTTTCAAGATTGTTTCATAACATTATCATTTTATAAAGGTCATGCAGAGATTGGCCAAGTAAGATGAAACTGGAAGCAATGAGTCATGATGGCTACAATGAAAGAGTTGGTATTTACTGAGCACTACCTATGGCTATGCCTCTCTTCAGTGCTTCATATGGATTATCCCTTTTAACCTTCTTGGGAAACCTCCAGAAGGGGTACCATTTTGTACCCATTGTACAGCTAAAGAAACTGAGAGCCTTGGAAAGAATAAGTAATTTGGCTACAGTGACACAGTTAACAAATGATAAGCCAGGATTCAAACCCAGGTAGCTAGATTCAAGATCTGGCATTTTTTTTGGAGCTTTTAAAATTTTATTTATTTCTTTGAGGGAGAGAGAGAGAAAGAGAGAGCACAGGCAGGTGGAAAGCCAGAGAGAGAGAAAGAAGCAGACTCCCCACTGAGCAGGGAGCCTGATGCAGGGCTCAGTTCCAGGACCCTGAGATCATGACTTGAATGGAAGGCAACACTTGGCCAACTGAGCTACCCAGGTGCTCCGGTTGCTTCTGTTCTCTTCCAATTTTTAAAATGGCTGCTTGAAAAGTGTTTTTGTGAGTGATCAGATATTCAAGATTTAGCCATCTTGACAACCTAATCTGGATATTTTGTCAGTTACATACAAATCTCTTTTACTATATATTCCAGTTATCTGTTGCTGTGTAACAAACCATCCCAACTTCCTGGGTTCAAACAGGAGCCATCATGTATCTGTGGACAGGTCTTTGCAGAGGTGGTTTTGCACTGCTCCACGTTGGGCTAGTGGGATGGCTTAGCCCAGGGGCTGGAGGATCCATTTTCAAGATGGGTCCCAAACATCGGTGCAAGATGGCGCTGGCTGTCAGCTGGGAGTTCAGCCCGGGCTGTGGAATGAGGGCTGAGTTCTTCATCTTAGGGGCTGTTTGGACTTCCTCATGGCTTGGTGGCTGAGTTCCAAGGACGAAAATCTCAAAAGAACCAGGCACAGGCTGTTGCCTTTTCTGGCCTAGATTCACTTCTGCTTTTGCATCACGCGACATCACTTCTGCTATAGTTACAGCCTGCCCAGATTCAAGAGGAGGAAACATAGTTCCCACCTCTCTGCAGGAGGCGCCTTGAAGCCACACATTGAGAGAGCCTGTGGGATGGGAGACACTGTGGCCATTTTTGGAAAGTGCAACCTGCCACACCATATGTGTTCATTCATTCATTCATCCAATAAATATTTATTGAGCACTGATTTAGGAGTTGTTTTTGCTAGTAAGGAAAAATATACACTCACCGTGTGGTGAGGGAAATAGGACTTATTCGTACAGTTACATAAATAGATCTATGATTATAACAGTGATAAATGGTGCAAATGAGAGACCATGAGGGAGTGTGAGGAGATCTCAGACGTCAGTAAAGGCTTCTTTCCAGAAAAAGAAATGTGAGTTACACTGAGCTCTAAGGCTGAGGAAGGGTACATTTCTCAAAGGGCATTCCATGCACAGGGAACAGCATGTGAAAGGCCATTCGGCAGAAGGGAGGGACGTGGTGAGAGCAAGGACACATAGAAGGCCTGTGTGGCTGTAGAAGCAAGTGAGAGAGAAAGTAGAAATCAAGGCTGGAGAGGCTGGTTTGAAGAGCTGGTAGAAGATCAGGCAGGGACACACCAAGGCATTTTGCCTTTAGTCTCGAAGCAGAGAGAAGCCATTGAAGTGTGATGAGCAGAGGCAATGGCAGAATCAGATTTGCATTTCAGAAGGTCACTGTCCTCAGTGTGAAGGGCAAACAGGACAGGGCTAAAGCAAGGAGAACAATGATGTCGCTATTGTCATCATGCTTCAGGCAAGAGGTGATGGGTAGCATAGACCTGCCTGGTGGTAGAGATGGAGAGAATTGAGCAGATTGGAGAAATGGATGGGAGGTCCCTCATCCACTTAGGTCTCTCCTCAAACACTGGATTCTGGTTCTCTAGAGTAATAGGGGTCAAATCTTAATAGCATTTGAATATACGCTACTTAGCCCCGCCTCTGGAATGTGAGATAATTAATGAGGGTTTGTGGGAGGGTGGGTGGATGGATGGATGGATGAATGGATGAGAGAATAAGAAAACAGACACACCTCCCTTTCAGTTCCAAGCTCCTTAGTTCTCTCCTCCCTTAGCGCTTAGCGCTTTGACTCAAATTTCTCTCTTCTTGCAACATATGCCTTCTTGGTCTTACTTCTCTCCACCCCCCAGTTAATTCACCCTTCATCAAGGGAGCATTCTCAGATCTCAAGCAAGTTGGATGTTTCCCCTCTGTCCTTCACAAGGCATCTCTGTCGGATGTCAGAACTGACCACACTGCATTGCCATACTCAATTTATCTATTTACCTGATTGTGTGAGCTCCTTCGTTCAGGGACTGTGTCTTGTTCACAACTGTAACCCCAGCAGCTAGCACAGTGTACAACCTATACGTGGCTCTAGTTAGTATTGGTTAATATCAGTGAATGGAAGGAATGAATTCTATGTGTGTAAGACACCCACATGCAAAGGGGTCATAGCTGACATTCTGGAGGTCGGAGTTATGTGTGAAATTAGGCGTACAACTAACTAGTCTTTTCCCAAGTGGTTGCCATTGCCTCTGCCAGGGAGTAGGCCAGAAGGTTGCTGGCGAACTGTCTTTACTTCCTGGTCTCCCTCCCCACCGTGCAGCCACCCTTCACCCCCAGCCAAGAATCTGCTTTCGCACTGGAAGGAATACTTGGCTGAGATTTCAGAATTCACCGTCATAAAACACAGTAGGAATGAGCTGGGCCTGAAAAATATTTAAAAGCAGGTGTTTTCAATAAAAAACTTAATATGTAGAATACCCTTCCCAACAGAATAATTCGCTGAAGCACTATTTCATGCTTTTAGTGGAAACACTAATGAAAGATACTTATGAAACTTGGAAACACTACCAGGTGAAATGCATAATGATTTAGGCCAGTGCCTCTTAAACTCCGATCCACACAACATGTCCTTTAGCATTTGTGAGTTCTGCAGGAGAATTTTTAAAAAAAAGTTTTAATTTATTTATTTGACAGACAGAGATCGCTAGTAGGCAAAGAGACAGGCAGAGAGAAAGGGGGGGAAACAGGCTCCCCCTGAGCAGAGACCCCCCCCCCACTCCATGCGGGGCTCGATCCCAGGACCCTGGGATCATGACCCAAGCTGAAGGCAGAGGCTTTAACCCACTGAGCTACCCAGGCACCCCTCTGCAGGAGAATTTTTAATTTTAGTTTTTAATTAGGTGCTAATTTTAAATTAATATGAACCTACCTCAAATTATCTGATATGGTGAGGGAAACAGGCTGAAAAGCAGTACTGACAAACAGTTTTAGAACAGAGGAAGAATTCATCTATATGATTTTTTGATGCTCAATGATCCAACAAAGACTTTAGCCTTTAATGTATTGGTAAGCATGTCCAACTCCACTACCCACCCCAATGTCAAGATGGTAACACTCATTCCACAGCTACTGTTATATAACTCTTCCTAGATTTAAAGATAGAAAAAAAAACCTCTTCTTTTTTTTTTACAGTGATAATTTGTGATTGAAAATCGCTTTCATAGAATAAGATGTTAGTTTCTCATTTCCTGACTACGATACTGTCATTTGAAAATGATACAGTGTTTCAGAGTCATGTTGTGAAGTAATAACACCTAATAGAAGTGGTCTTTTTTTTTTTTTTAAGTTTCACTTATTTAAGTAATCTCTACATGTCACGTGGGGCTCGAACTCACGACCCGGAGATCAAGAGTCACATGCTTTTCCGACTGAGCTAGCCAGGCACTCCAGAAGTGGTCTTTCTGTGTAAATTCATTCGTTCATTCTTCTGATCTATGCCATATGCTGTGCACTGTTCTCTGGTTTGGAGATGCAGCAGTGAATCACAAGTAGTCTCTGGGCCTGTGCAGCTTACATTCTAGCCAATGACATCGAGGCACCAAGTAAAGGCAAATCACATTGTGGTCCAACTGTGTAAAGAAAAGTTTTACAGTAGTTTGGAGGGAGAAAAGCAATCAGAGAATTAAACTGCCACGGGGCACATTGTAGTTCAGACATTGTCGCCTTAAAGAAAAACCTGGGGGAAGGGACGCCTGGGTAGCTCAGTCAGTTAAAAGCCTGCCTTCGGCTCAGGTCATGATCCCGGGGCCCTCCCTCAGGCTCCCTGTTCAGTCGGGAGCTTGTCTATCCCTCTCCCACTGCTGTTTGCCATGCTTGTGCTCTCTTCCTCTCTCTGTCAAATAAAAACAAACAAACAAACAAACAAACAAAAAACCTGTGCCGGATCAATAATGGTGATATTCACAGTGAGAGAGGATTAAAAAAAAAAAAAAGATTTCATTTATTTATTTGACAGAGAGAAAGAGAGAGAGAGAGAAAGCACAAGCAGGGGGAGTGGCAGGGAGGGAAAAGCAGGCTCCCCGACAAGCAGGGAGTCTAATGTGGGACTCGATCCCAGGACTCTGGGATCATGAGCTGAGCAGCCGCTTAACCGACTGAGCCCCCCGGGCGCGTCCGAGAGAGGGCTTTTTGAGTGGATCTTGTCTTTATGCATATCAATTATGGCATCATATAAATGAATAAGTAATATTTAAGAAAAATAGTTTATTAGATGGTATATTTGGATTTCTCAGTTGTATTCTGGAAAACATTAATTTGAATTTTATGAGTTTGGCAGTATGACCTATGCTTAATTTCTAAATAACTTTTGGGTTAATAATTTCATGAGTAGCTTTTCAAAGTATAAGCATTGGGTGTTTACATTTAACTTTGTAAACAGTTTTATTCAAGTATAATTTATATGCCACAAAAGTCAACCAGTATAACTGTGCAGTTCAATGACTTTTTAGTAAATTCTTACAGTTGTGCAACCATCACCATAACCCAGTTTGGGAGCATTTTAATTTTCCTCACAAGGTCTCTTCTGCTCATATGAAGTCAATCCCTGGTCCCCCTCTAGCTCCAGGCAATCCCTTACCTACTCTCTCTAGATAGTCTCCTTTTCTGGAAGTTTCTTGTACATGGAATCTTTTGCATGTGGTTTCTTTCATTTAGCACAATGCTTTTGACAGTCATACATCTCATAGCATGTATCTGAGGTTTTTCATGTCTATGGCTGAATAAATCCTGTTGTTTGGATAAAACACATTTTGTTTATGCACCAGACATTTGTATTATTGTCTAGCTGGTCTGACAGTCTGTCTTTTGATTGGCCCATTCCTTTTTTTTTTTTTTTAAGATTTATTTATTTGAGAGAGGGGTGCGGGGCAGGGACAGAGGGAGACAATCTCGAGCAAACTTCCCACTGAGCATGGAGATGGACCCTGAACTGGAACTGGATCCATGAACATGGATCATGATCTGAACTGAAATCAGGAGTCTGAAGCTCAACCAACTGAACTATGCAGGTGCCCCTTAAGTTTAAAATATGTCTATGTTTAGGGGGGGCCTGGCTGGCTCAGGTGGTGGAGCATGTGATTCTTAATCTCAGGGTCGTGAGTTTGAGCCCCACATGGGATGTAGGGATAACTTAAAAATAAGATCTTTTTTTTTTTTTTTTAAGATTTCATTGATTTATTTGAGACAGAAAGAGAACACAGTAGGGAGAGGGGCAGAGGGAGAGGGAGAAGCAGACTCCCTGCTGATATGGGAGCCCCACTCAGGACTCAGGGATCATGACCTGAGCTGGAGGCAGATGCTTAACTGACTGAGCCAACCAGGTGCCCCTAAAAATAAAATCTTCTTAAAAAATGTATATGTTTATTTTTACACAGAATTTTCTAAATTAAACTTTTTGTTTTGAGATAATTGTAGATCCACACTCAGTAATATAATATAATAATATGGAGAGGTTTTTGGGTACCCTTTATCTAGTTTCCCCCAATTGGTAACATTTGCAAAACTCTAGTACTATAGCTCAACTAGTATATTAACATTGATACAGTCAAGATACAGAATATTTCGTTAGATACAAGGACGCCCCCAGTCAGTTGCCTTTTTGCACCCACACCCACTTACCTTCCATAACTATTCCCTTCTTAATGCCTAGCACCTGTTGTTAATCTGGTCTCCATTTCTACCTTTTCCCCTCCCTCCCTCCCTCCTCCCCTCCCTCCCCCGTCCCTCTCTCTCTCTCTCTCTCTCTTTCTCTTATATTTTAAAGTAATCTCTACACTCTAGGTGGGGCTCAAATTTACAATCCCAATAGCAAGAGTTGCGGGCTCCACTGAGTAAGCCAGCCAGGCAACCCTGGTCTCCATTTCTAGAATTTTGTTATTTTAATAATGTCATATAAATAAAATCATGCAGAATATAATCCTCTGAGACTGGCTTTTTTTTCTCTCTCCACTCAGTTTAATTAACTGGATATTCACCCACGTTACTGCATGTATCAATCGTTCCTTTTTTAAAAAATTGCTAAGTGATATTCAGTTTTGAAGGATAGTTTTCCTGGATATAGAATTCTTGGTTTATAGTTTATTTCTTGTCAGCATTTTGAATATATCCTCTGAATGCCACTGGCCTCCACTGTTTCACCGTTCCTATGAATTTTTTGAGACAGAAAAATCTCAAGCAAACTTCCCGCTGAGCATGGAGACAGACTCAGGGCTCAATCTCACAACCCCGAGATCGTGACCTGAACTGAAATCAAGAGTCTGAAGCTCAACCAACCAAGCCATGCAAGTGCCCCTTAAGTTTAAAATATGTCTATGTTTAGAGGGGCCTGGCTGGCTCAGTTGGTTTTTCAAAATTTCCCCTTGTCTTTAGCTTCAGCAGTTGAACTATGACAAGCCCAGATACAGATCTCTTTGTGTTTAACCTACCTGAGATTTGCTGCCCTTGGATCTGAAGTGTTTTTCATCAAATGTGGTGTTCAGCCATTATTTCTTCAGATCAACTTTCTGTGCCTTAATGGGTCTCTCATTACACATTCCTTGGTACGCTTGATATTGTCCCACAGATGTCTGAAGTTCTGCTTATTTTTCTTCAATCTTTTTTTCCTCTGTGCTCTTCAGAATGGATAACTTCTCTTGATTTATCTTCCTTCTCACTGTTGCTGTCTTGTATGATATCCAATCTGCTGATGTTACTGAATCCATCTAGTGAATTTTTCACTTCAGTTATTATACTTTACAACTTTAGAGTCAACATTTTGTTCTTTTTTTTTTTTCATTTCGTTCTTTTTTGTATTTTCTGTTTCTCTTCTTGAGATTCTCTATTTGTTTCACAGTTTATTTAAATCTTTAAGCATGGCTTTCTTTCAGTTTTAAAACATTTTAAGTAGCTGCTTTGAAGTTTTTTGTCTGCTAAAACCAACATCAGGGCCCACTCAAAGTTTGTTTCCACTGACTGATTTTTTTTTTCCTGAGTAAAGATTAGACGTTACTATTTCTTTGCATGACTCCATTTTTGGTTGCTGTTGAAAATGAGCATTTTAGATAATAACTCACAGAAACTCCAGATTCTGACTTTTCTCTACTGAGGGATTTTTTTTCCAGTAACTTGTCTGAACTTAACTTAGAGATTCTGTCTCCCTCATGGTCTGTGGCTGCTGATATCTCTCCTCAGGTTTTTTTTTTTTTTTTTAAGATTTTATTTATTTATTTGCAAGAGGGAGAGAACATGGTGGGGGTAGAGGAAGAGGGAGAAGCAGACTCCCTGCTCAGCAGGGAGACCATAGGGGCTCCATCTGGGCACTCTGGGATTATGACATGAAGTGAGGGCAGAAGCTTAGCTGACTGAGTCACCCAGGGGCTCTTCTGCCCAGGTTTAAAAAAAAAAAACAATTATTATTCTTATATTTATTTTTTAGTCTGATTTCCTAGAGGTTTCCCTTGAGTCTTCATAGCTTCGTAGTCAAGTAATGCTTTCAGTGGAGGTTATGCTTAAATACAACAAAACTGTAAGACTTCCTTCCTCTGACCATGGATTCAAGCATTTTCCAATCTTCCTCAGCTTTTTTTTTTTTTTAAGTAGGCTCCATGCCCAATGTGGGGCTTGAACTCACAACCCTGGGACTGAGAGTCACATGCTGTACTGACTGAGCCATCCAGAAGCACGTCTCCATCAGCTTTTTTACGTTCCACCAAATCCTTTTTTGTCTTCCCTGCATGTGCATGTCATTCCTCAGTTGTCCAGGAGTCTGTGGAGGGCTTATCTAGTTTGTCTATGGCTCTTTCATTTCCAGACTGTCCCATTAAATTTGTGACTAGTCCACTGCTTGCCCCAAGTGGGACCTCAGGCTAGTAGAGCCATGAGTTTTCCACACTTGTTTCCTACTAGCTTGCTAATTTTGGTAATAATATTGTTTGGCATGAACTTTTGTCCTTCACTCCAAATGAGGCCTTCTCCTTCTGGCAGAAGCTGCCGGTGTTCACTGCCAGCCCTGTCCTGCTGCAGCAATACACCGACTGAGCTGGGGGTGAGTAGGAAGGAAGGTACCTCAGGCAAAAAGACTGCAGACTTCCCATTTTCTTACCAAATTCCTGCAGTTCCTCATGAATAAACACCTCTTAGTTTGCTTTTGGCCTTGGTCAACTCTCAGAGCCTTAAAATTACTGTTTCAACACTTGCAATTTTTTTTAAAGATTTTATTTATTTATTTATTTGACAGAGAGGGGAGAGAGACACGGGAGTGGGAGAGGGAGAAGCAGGCTCCCCACCAAGCAGGGAGCCCAATGAGGGGCTCGATTCCAGGACTCTTGAGATCAGGACCTGAGCAGACGGCAGACGCTTAACGACTGAGCCACCCAGGCGCCCCTTTACTCTGTATATTTAAGTAACATTACAATAATAATTACACTGTCGGTGTACTAAGGGTTTTTTTTTTGTTGTTGTTGTTTTATTTTTAAAAAGGATTTATGTGTTTGGAAAACACTGTAGATTTGTGAGAATTCACAAGGCAACATGTATTTTCTCTCCTTTGAAACTAAATGCCATTTCAGATCAAAGACATCTCGATAGGACGAATCACCTAACATGTCTGAATATTGTAAAGTGAAGAAATTCATTATGAATTTAGTTTCCCATGAGACATTTTTTGGCAGCGTATTAATTTTCCATGAAATAAAAAGTAGTGTCAGATTCTCCAAAAAAAGAGTGAATGGGATGAAATGTTTATGTAAAATGAAAGAGTGTACAGGAGTCAAATGAAAAATATATATACATAGTCTTTCCAAGAAACATTTGAAAAGTAAGTTAGTAGTAAAGCTTTATCAGAGACTGGATGTGGTAGATTTGATTAAAGTTCTTGATTTTTTTAACTCATCTGTTTCCTGTAAGAGGATTTTATATCCCTATCACATTGACTTTTGGTTTCTGCCTAAGATGTGCTTTGGCCAAATTAATATGAGATGACATGCTTCATGCTGTATTTGAGGAGAAGTTTTATTTTTTTTTAAAGATTTTATTTGTTTGTTTATTTATTTGACAGACAGAGAGAAAGATCTTAAGTACACAGAGAGGCAGACAGAGAGAGTGGGGAGGCAGGCTCCCTGCTGAGCAGAGAGCCCGATGTGGGCCATCATCCCAGGACCCTGAGATCATGACCTGGGCTGAAGGCAGAGGCCACCCATTGAGCCACCCAGGTGCCCCAAGCAGAAGTTTTAGATATAGTTTTTTAACTTGCCTCAGCCTCTTATACTTCTGTCCTTATCCCAACAACATGTCCCAGATGGAAGCTGCTCCTTCAACTTGGAACTCTGAATGAGAATACAAGCAGACCTATAGTTAGGTCCTCTTCCTGGAGAAGAACCTTAGCCAACCAGGAGCCATCATGTGGTGTGGGGGTAGAAGTAAATGTTTGTGGTTATAAACCCATTAGTTTGGGTTTACTTTTGCAGCAAAAGCTGACTAACACAGGCATAAAATTGTGACTCTTCAACAAAAGCACTGAATTATCAAAATTAATATTTTTGTACTGCTTTGGCAGTAACAGAAATCGTGGATGGGGTTCCTTTACCTTTAGAGGGTTATCTGAGGCTATAAGACTTTATATATATATACTTTGTGGGCTGGGGATATTCTCAGAAAGGCTGAACCTGAGGTCTGAGAGACTCAAGTGATAGCCAAGTGGGAGAAACAAGTTTTGTGAAGAAAGAAAGATGTGTCTATCAGAGAATCCAGCAGTGGTTTCAAATATGAGACTGAAATTGGAAGTACAAGGGTAGATAGTCCAAATGAAGGTGTTGATTGTCAGTCAAGTGCACCTTGAATGGGAAACTCGATGAAGCAGTTTTAGAAAGAACAGCAGATAGAAATAATTTTTTTAAAGATCAAGAAGACCAAATGAGTGTGAGATTGAAAGGGAATGGAACACACATAATGAACTGAAAACTTTAATAATTACTTCATTACAGACTTAAAAAATCATACCTCAAATGATGATTACGTAGTCTTTTATTCAATAGAGGTTACTACCTACCCTCAGATAGAATTGTTTGGAAATCATCAAGGGCTGTAAAGGTTACCAGAGAGATGGTTCTTCTAACACAGGCTGTAAAGGTTTCAGCCTATGTGAAAACAACTTATGTTCTTAGCTGGGTTCCGGAAAGGTGGAAAGAACTTATAAAAGGAGGGATTGTTATACAGAATTCAATTCAAAATAGAAGAAAAAGGGGGAGGAACTGGGGTAGGGTAAAGAGAGGAAAGGGGAAAGAAGAATGATTGATATTCCTGATTTCTTTCCATACATGGAACTCACATCTTTTTACAAGTGAGATAGACTAAGGTGCTGTGAAATCAGAGCCTTGTGATCAATGTGATCTTGATTTCCAGGGGGCTTTGAAACACTCAACACATTTGATTGCCACTTCTGACCTAGCTACTGATTAACTAAGAGGTGTTTCCAGTTGTTTGAAAAGCCCTAACAGAACTAAGGTGGGAGGGTGGGCAGAGGAAATCCTGGGTCAGTGAAAAGAGATTCATTATTAGAATTTGTACATTCTGTAGTGGGATCTGATGATACTGACCTTGTTAATAGCTCTAGAAATTGGTGAAATAACAGATTTTGGAAATCATCTCTTTCTCCATTTTCCAAGGTCATCACAGTGACTTACCTGAAAACACTAAGTACTGATTGCCTGAAAAATTATGACAATTGGATTTCAGAAAGGATTTTCAATTTCAAATAAAATGTCTGCATCACAAGTCTGATATCTCTTGTTAGGTCTTGCCTCATTTTTCTGCAGGTACTGGGTTTTATCATTTTCTGCAAAGTCATCCTAGAATAGTCTTTGTAGAACAGAATAGAATCCACTGCAGAAAAGGGACCTTGGAATTCATCTGATATGCTCTTTCCCTCATCATAATTTTAGAGATGAGAAAACAGAGCCCTGCGAGCCTCAAGCTTTGGTTTTGCAGAGATGGCACTGTATCTGGATTCTCTCTTTTGCCCTCCAGGGTCTTTGCATTCTCCGAAGCCATCACAGATAGTTTGGGATCAAAATATTTCATCCTTGGATTTACCCAGCATCTTTCTTAGTTGTGTTACACAGTCCAACTATCCTTTTGTTGTTTTCTGCTTTATGGTCCTCACATTCATTAAGACACAGTTTGAGAAAAGAGTGGGTCTCACTACTGACTCTTTGTGGTAGTAAGAGAAAAGCATTTTTAAAGAGTCAAGTTTGAGATTTAAATGTTCAGTGTGTCTAATTTGAGGCTGTCAGTGGCACTGACTTCTACTAGTTATTTAGCACATATGAATCATGTTATCGTTTCAAAATATGCTTCTATCAATAGTAACTTCTTAGCATGAATCAGGCTAATTTTATTATTTCCTCTTCCCCCAAACAGCTTTCCTGGTCACATCACATTTGATTAATGTAATGAGCTGCCCAGGTGCTGAGCTGTCTGAAGCCCTAAAGTGTGCATCGTGTCAGACAAAAGCTTTACGTTCAGTTTAGGGACAATGTCACCTCTGGGATTTCTGGTTGCAAAGGGCAAGGTTGGGATGGGCAATGGAAGGATTCAGGAAGAAGTAGAAGGACAATTGCATTCACTGATGGCAACTGAAGAGTTTACAGGAGTTCTACCTCATCCCTAGCTCCAAGAGTCTTAGGAGACCCTGCTCATCCTGGAAATCTGCAGGGCAGGATAAAGGTCTGGAGAATGGCCAATGGCAGCATTCAGTTCATCCATGACCAACCCCCTCACCTCAAGGAGCAACAACTCAAGTTCTCAGGGGAATCCATGGGCGCACTGAGGTTCATCACGACACCAACCCCAGTCTGTTCCAAGTTGCTGTTGACCAGAGTGGACACCTTGAGTGTGCCCCTTGGTGTAGTGATTCTGAGCACGAACCTAGAAGCAATTCTAAACCTGGAATAAGAATAGGGCTCTCCTTGGGTATGACTCAAATAGAAAAGCTCTTTGAATCACAACATTTGAATCTGAGTCACTCGCCAGTCTTTTCTCTGTCCTATAAAGGCAATTTAACCACTGAGGTCTAAACTAGGCTTTCTGATGCTCAGCCTTTCCCCTCTCAGCAACTTTCCATCTCAACTACCCGATGGGAGCAGTAAGATCTCTTTTAGGCATTGATTTTAAAGAAAGACCACTTCATGCAAGCAGGTTTGGGGGATTTGAGGGCTTGGGAGAATCGTTAGAAATTATTGTCAGTTCATGTTGTAAAGCTATGTCTGCCCCTGGGAACCATGGTCTGCCAGTTGGCCCCATAAATCCAGTTACCCTCACCTTTCCTTTTCTTCCTTCCATGCTAAAACGCTTCTGATTTTCTGATTTACCAGCAACTTCAGGGGAGTTAAAACAAATAACACCCAACATAAGGTCTGACCCTCCATTGCCACCAATGCACTGATGACGCATTATCGTGAATTATATTTTTAGAGGCTTGCAAGTGTTATATTGGGCTGGCTGGCTCATATTTAGGTCACCTTCCCCACCTCCCCCAAATCCTGCCGATTTTTTAAAGACCTTCTGTGAGTCTGCCACCATACTTGCATAAAATTCTTAGTCTTCTAAACTTACACGTCTCATACTCCTGTTTAACTCTGTTCCCTTGATTTCCAAAGACCTGCCTAAAGGACCTGGAACTGTATTACTTGAATTTCATGCTTATAGGACAAACTGAATATATGATTCCAGCACTAATCCTTTTCATTCTTTCCTAGTTTCAGCAATAGCCAGTAGGCCCTTCATTATCTCACGTGTCCCATATCCGTTTTTCCACTCCCTTTCTCTCCCCATACAATCTTAAATCTTCAGGTTATCGGATGATGGGCATGGCTGGTCTTCATCACTTAGGGTATGACCTGAGTCTTCTTCCATATGATAGGTATTCACGTGGCAGAATACCTTTTGGAGCTTTCCTTCCTTCCTCCCCAACATCCTCTGCTCCCACTGAACCATTCTCAGGCATTCTTATCCATTCCTGGTAGTTTCATCTTCCAGCTGGTACCCCCTGTTTCTCACTCTTCTTGTAAGGCCAGCAGTTTGGGCATAATGGCAAAATGATGTCAGGAAGCTGATACAGGTTTTCTTATCATAATAAAGTGTGGAAGTGAGTGTAGCCTTAGGGGTCAAATTCTTTTTTTTTTTTTTTAAGATTTTATTAATTTTTTGACTGAGAGAGACACAGTGAGAGAGGAGCACAAGCATGGAAAGTAGGAGAGGGGGAAGCAGGTTTCCTGCTGAGCAGGGAGCCCCATGCAGGGCTTGATGCCAGGACCCTGGGATCATGACCTCACCGGAAGGCAGACAGGCAGACGCTTAAAGACTGAGCCACTCAGGCGCCCCTAGGGGTCAAATTCTTTTTCTTTTTAATTAAGATTTTATTTATTATTTGACAGAGCACAAGTAGGCAGAGCAGCAGACAGAGGGAGACAGACAGAGGGAGAGGGAGAAGCAGTCTCTCTGCTGAGCAAGGGGACCGCTGTGGGTCTCCATCTCAGGACGCTGGGATCATGACCTGAGCCGATGACAGCCACTTAACCCACTGAGCCACCCAGGCGCTCCTAGGGATCAAATTCTAACAGAATTCTCTCCCTTCTGCTCAGAGAATTCCGTGGTCATCTGGTCCAAAATGGTTTATTACCACTGATGTCATACTGCTGTTGGGCATTCTCATTTCCTTCTCATTTCCTTGCTTTGGGCGGGGGTTACTTTTTTTTTTTTTTTTTTTTTTTAGTATCAGAATCAGAAACCAAAAAAGTAGCCAATGGAAATAAAGAAATGGAGATTGAAAGGCAGGAACTGTTAAAAGAGCAACAGAATGACTGTAAAGGGAAAACATTAAGCTTAGGAAATAGTACAAAGCGCAGGTGTAAAACAGCAAGGCTACATGAAAGTGTAAGGAATTACACTGTGGCTCGTTTAGGGGAAATGACTCTGAAAACAGCTCCCCGGTTAGCTGGAGCTTTGGGTTGTGGGGGAGAGGATGATACCTGGACAATGAAAACGATCTGTCCTCCTCATGGTAGCCTTAGCACCCAGCACAGTGCCTAGACACAGAACAGTTGCGTGAGAAATACAGCAGGAGCCAAAGTACCCAGTGCTTTCCGACAAACTACACATTTCTGTGACACAGCCACTTCCGCGCCCCGCACGCTCCATCCATGGCAGGATCTGTGGGGAAAAGGACCTGACTTAAAGGAGAGTCGAGGGCATCACTGGCTCCGGTTCATTCGGCTGCGCGGAGAGGGGAAACGCGAAGAGGAAATAAGCTCAGCGGAGCAGATACGAGGCCACCCTTGAGGTGTGCCTTTTACATGGTCGTCTGTCACGCTCCTATCCAACTTCTGTCTCCACCTCGTGGAACACCTGGCAACCGAGGAGTTGGCCAGGGGGCAGTTCTTTGGTTGGAACAGGGAGGCTCTTGGGGGCAGCACGTCTCCTCTTCCTTGCCTCTCTCTCCCGCACCTGCCGCGCGCGGCCCCTCTCGCCTCCGCCAAGATGCCGAGGTCGAAGCACGTTGCTGTGCGGTGCTGAAACGCTCCCAGAAGGAGCCTCCCACGCCCGCTCCTAACACCAACGGGAGCCGGGGCTCGCCTCTAGGATCCCTGTGGGGGCTCGTGCGTCCTCCTTAGGCTTTTTCCCCCTCCCCAACTCCAGGCCCGCGTCTCCGGCCCACGCCCGCCACTCGGGGGGCGTCCCGGGTCGCCGCGGTCCTCCGCGCCCCGGGGGACCCGGCGGGGGGATGGGGCGGAAGGCGGGAAGCCGAGCGGTGGGCGCCGGAGCTCGCGCGCCACGCTGCCCCGCGCGGGATTTGCCGCCTTCAGCTGCAGCAGCTGCGGCGGCGGTGGGAAGAGGGGTGGAGGGCGGTGAGGAGGGCTGGAGCCCCGGCCAGGAGGGAGGAGGAGGGAGGGAGGGGGGCCGGGAGGCTGTGCCAGGCGAGCCGGAGGGGTGCTCGGCGCTCCCCCGCCCTCCTTCCGGGAGCGAGGATGCAGACTCCGAAACTGGCGCTGCTGGGCTGAGGCAGAGGCAGGGGAGTTGCAGCGCGCGCGGCTCGGTGAGTGTGTCTCCTGAGCGCGGAGAGGCGGGGGGAGGCGGAGGACGAGGAGGAGGAGGAGGGGCGGGAGGGGGAGAATGCCCGGAGCCGCCGTCGCTGCCGCCGCCGCCGCCGCGATGCTCCCGGCTCAGGAGGCTGCCAAGCTGTACCACACCAACTATGTGCGGAACTCGCGGGCCATCGGCGTGCTGTGGGCCATCTTCACCATCTGCTTTGCCATCGTCAACGTGGTGTGCTTCATCCAGCCCTACTGGATCGGCGACGGCGTGGACACCCCGCAAGCCGGCTATTTCGGGCTCTTCCACTACTGCATCGGCAACGGCTTCTCCCGGGAGCTGACCTGCAGGGGCAGCTTCACGGACTTCTCCACGCTGCCCTCGGGCGCCTTCAAAGCCGCCTCCTTCTTCATCGGCCTCTCCATGATGCTCATCATCGCCTGCATCGTCTGCTTCACCCTCTTCTTCTTCTGCAACACGGCGACGGTGTACAAGATCTGTGCCTGGATGCAGCTCACCTCCGGTGAGTGCGCGCTCACCTCGGTGGAGGCGAGGGGGACCGCGGGGCGCCAGAGCCCGGAGGGGCGGGAGTGGGAGAGACGGGGGCCGTGCGCGCCGCTGGGTGCCGAGCAACTTAATCCGCTCAGGCGTTGGGGGTGGGGGCGGGAGCCCTGGGAGGCCGGAACCCCCGGGGTTCCCCAGCCCGGCGTTGGCGCCTTGTCCCGGGCTTTCCAGAACCTCCGGAGCGCCGGGGACGCCACCCGGGGGGACGCGCGGGAAGAAGGGCTGCTGCTGGGCCGAGTCCGCCCGGAACTGAGGGTGG